>VWPW01028872.1:0-14363 GCA_013389825.1 Crypturellus undulatus
GCAGAGACTCCCCGGCCCTCCAGCACTACTTGTTTGTTATTTACAATAAAGCATGCTGATGAATTGATTGGATCCGAGAATTTGTCATACCCATGTATATTTTCATTTGAAACATGGTTTTCAGTGAGAAAAAATGTGTTTTCATCAAGACAGACCTTTCTACTGAAAGAAATTATTTTAATTAAATATTATTTTTATTGAAAACACAATTTTCCCTCTGTATTTCTCAGAAACTTAACAAATAAGCAGGGGGGAGAGAAGATAGGTCTTGGTTGACCAACCCTCTCTGAAGGTGTTTAATGACCAAATACCTAAGAATGTCAAGCTTTGTAGGTTTGTTGAGTTTTTCAGTGATGAACTCATAAAAATAAAGCCATGAAAGTCAAACACTATTCATGCTAATTTTTTTTCACCTTTTTTGACCCATATTTAAGGTGCAATTAAAGAAAGATGATGATTTTTCAGATTAAAATGGATGAGGAGATTTTGGCTATTGCCTACTCACAATTCAGCTTCCAGTCTTGGGCACGCTGTTTGTCTGAACAGTCACAGCTTTGGAAAGTATGGAGGAAAATAACTCCCACAGAACAATTGCTGAGAGGTAGGATTTATTGGATTAGTGAACAGGGGTATGTGTTCCATATGAAGTAGACTTTCTTGTAATCTGTGTGGGGTTTTTTTGTTTGTTTGGTTGGTTTTTTACAAGTTTTTCATGTGATTTTTGTAGCTCCCTCAAAAAATGATAAGAAACGGGGTATAATGAGAGAGAGGGTTTGTAGGAGTGAGATGAAGTTATCTGGAAATGTAGGTGGTTTCACTTTGATCTTGGATCAATTGGATACACTCTGGCCTGAGGGTTCAGTAGAGCATTGCACAGTTTCAGCATCAAATGATACACAGATTAAGCGGGAAAGACCATCAGCCCACTAATGGCAGCAGTGGGAAAACAAGGCTGTGGTCACTTGTAGCACATTTTGCAAGTCTTCGATATAGCTAGCGTGTGGACTGTAATAAGAGATCAGATATGGCTATTTTCAGGCATGATACAATCTCAGTAATTTTATTCCAAACATGGATTTACTTGAAGCTCTCTTGGGAGAGATAAAGTAATATGCTTTTTGTGATGAACCAAATTATCCAGTGTTTCAGCAGTACATACAATCATATCCAACCACTGAAATATCAATCTAATGTTAAGAAATAACTCCATTGATCAGGACTGGGAGATAATTTGCTTGTTTGCCAAAATGAAAGGAAATATTTAGTAGTACTATATCAATATTATTTTTCAATAGATAAGGTTAATATGAATGTGGCTTGAAAATGAGAAATTGCTTACACACAGTGCTTAGCATACAAGAGAGCTACTGAACAATTGACAAGTTAATCACATAAAGATAAATCATTGCTGTTTGTTAACATTGGCATATTTCAGTCAGAAACAAAAAACATGTATTGAGAGAGGGTTTATGCATTTCTCAGTCTTCATACAGAGTGAGGCAGTCATAAAAATGGACCATTCATCTGATTCAAACATCTCCTCATTATCCAAATAATGGGGATTGGTATAATGTATACTAAAAAAAACAGATCTTAAAAATGTTAATGCCTCCAGACCTAAGCTTGCTCCCAGAAAACCAGCTCCACTAGCTCTCTACAGATCCAAGAGAGGTAGAGTATCACTGCTGCTTCAGAAACATGGACATCTGTGAGAAGCTTTGCATGGAGCCAGCTCATGCGCAGCAAGGTCAGGGCTATGCCTGAACATGTAGGTCTTGTTAAACCTCAGTTATTATGTCCTTGCTCTGCACTGAACTTCCCAGAACTACTTCTGCCATGCAGGGATGCCTATACTGGTGCTGTGTGGGGCTAGCATCAGTCTGCTCTGCTAATCATCTTGAGCTCTGAGCAACACAAGAAGATGCCTATCCAGTCGTAAAATAGCCTTGGAAACAAAATGCTTTCATGCAGTGCTGTGCCAGTGCCAAATGCCCTGCTGGACTGCACTGACTGTCACTGTCTCTGTCAGACCTGAGCTGACACAGAGAGTGGGATTCATCTCACTTACTTAATGTTAGATGTCTGCACCAGAGACATCTATGTCTCCATTAGTCACCCCTGTCTCCCTTTATAGTCAATGGAAAGAAGCAGGCATGAGTCACTTCATCATAAAGCAGATATAGATAATCATACTATCACAGTGTCTGTTTTGCTCAGATGCCAAGAGGAAATGATGGAAACAAATGGATGGAAACATCAAGGACAAGGGTATCCGGAGTCATTACAGCTTAAAAGTTAGGCACTGGTTTCACATTTTGCAAGTAAATTAAGGCAAAAGTACACATAAACTACTTGTTCATGATCATTTAGCAAGTGACCTAGAAAGCCAGGAGAAGAGTCCAAGAATTGTCAAGGTTTTGGTTTCATCACATATGTTTTCGATCAAAAGGTTTAATTAAAAAATTGTGTGCATGTCCCAAGATAAGTCACTAAATGTGCTTCCCAATAGCACAATAGTAACCAAGGAAAATGAGAAGAACAAAGAATTTGTAGATTTTAGTGACCAGCCTTAACACCATTTCTTGTTTGTTTCTTTTTCTTGCTTCTTTGACAGTGAAGTCTAGTGGGTAGCACGGTCCTATGCCTGCTATGCCATAAGCCAGTTGCTTCATCTCTTCATTCACTGATTTTACAGCCTGTAAAAGTGAGATAATAATTCTCCTTTCCCTCTTTACAATGATGTGCCTGTACATAAGTTTTAAAAGAGAAGGGTATTATCCAGCTCAATACTGCAGCTGGAGTTTCTCTCACAATGTTGGCAAAGCGCACTTTTGCCCAATCCAAATGAGAAAACTTACTAGGTAATTAAATTTGGATGTTCACTAACTCCATGTTTTGGACACCGTTTGCTTCTGACCTCTGTAACATCTGCAAGTAGCTTGGGGAATCCTGTGGTCCAAATATAATGAAAATCAATGTGTAATGAAAAAGCATCTAAATGCAGCATTCTTCTAAAGATTGAAACAGGAGCAGTTAGCCAGGGATACAAAATGCAGTGCCCTCATTTTCTCAAACTGGAGCTCTTTTAAGCTTGCATCCCCTGCCTCTGCTGTTGACATTCAAATTGACTTTTTGCATTTCATAATGGTAGTTCCTGTCTTGCTTCCCACTTTATCTGCCAAGCCCACTGCTGGGTCTTTCTCAGATGCACAAGAGTCAGCGATAAAGCTGCTTGAAAATGCTAAAGTACACCCCAGTACCAGCAAAGCAAGACAGGAAATTATTAGAATTGGACTCCTGTCATCAATTGCTTTCTCATCAATGGCTCGATTTTCTGACAAGCCCCAGTTCTCCTTAGCTTTCAGTCAGTAAAATAATAATAATAATAATGCAGTCCAGTAGGCAACCCCCAATCTGTTAGACAGGAAAATGCCATGTTTTTATCAGTAAAGGCTCTCATCTGCATGCAGTCTACAGAAATTCCCCCCACACACACACACCTCCAAGCAACCATCCTGATGGTGTCTACTCATCTATGTGTTCTCCAGTCTCTTTGTTTCTGCAAGACTGGTGCGATGTCATTTACGCTAGGATCTACTCTCAAAATTGATTGCTGCCCAGTGGAGAAAGCATAAGACACTGGACAGAAATGTGTATGAAATGCAAATGATGCAGCGGGGAAAGGCTGCAGTTTTGCTCCCTGGCCATCCTTCCCGAAGGGTACATTTCTCTTTGCCAGCTTCTGGAAAATCTTGTTGTTTTGAAGAAACACTCTCTGGTGGTGTACTGCCTGACCCTGCATGTCTATCTGTCTGTCCTTATGACTTGACTTCCTTACAGTATAAAGCATTCCCTCTTGTGTTGCTGGTAAGTTTCTAGTTTGCATGATGTTACAACAAATAAGAAGAAGTCTGAAGCAAAAAACTGCACATATTTTGTTTTTGCACATGAATCAGGCCACACTGTACTGTCAACACCATCAGTCTGCAAACAGATAATCCCATTGACCTCAGCAGAGTGTAAATGAGAGGAGAAATCAGCCTCAGTGTGTATCCATTATTGCTGTTCCACAGTACATAATTATTGCTGTTTGTTATTTCTATTGCAGGAGAACCCACAGGATCGAATAAGGTTCAGGATTCCCACTGTGCTAGGTGCAATGCAAACATATAAGCAGTCACGGTGCCTGCACTAAAGAGCTTACAGCCACATCTCTTAGGAGAGCATTTCTTAGTCTAATAGACTTCTCTATTAAGAGCAGTTAATTACTTAATTCAGCCTATTTTTTTCTGCTCACTTTTTTTTCTATTTCTCCCGTCGAGCCCCCCTAGACCATCCCTAATAATTCTCCTCCCTCCATAGCATTAACAGCTTTCCAAACTCTGCATGCAATTATTATTCCCCCTTTTGCTTCTTGATTACTTCATCAGATGTGTCTTCTCCCTCAGTTGCTCCTTCTTCCTTTTCAGGATTGGAAAATGACCATTTCTCTTCATTCTTTTCATTATATCAACATCCTTCCAGTGTGGCTGAGCATCACTAAAGTTGTGCCTCCTCTCTGGACTGCCATGCAACGTTTACTCACAGGACTCCCTAAAAGCACATTCACACTCTCTGTTGCTCCCTTTCCCTGACTCTTTCTGGCAGAGAAATGGTTCATTGTCACCCCACAGGTTTCCTTCACTGTTATTGCAACTTAGATATCACATTTTCCATTTATTGAATGTCTGCTTCAGATTACCACTTTGCACTCCTCTCTCCAGAGGCATTAGATGATTTTTTTTTCTCTCTGTTCTAGACTGAATCTCATCTCACTGTTTCTAGCTCACATTTCTAAAGTCTCTGGGTCACTTTTTGTGTAAGTTCTCCAACTTTGCTATAATTTGCACCCCAAAGGCCTTGCCTGGTAATTGGAGTCCATGGCTTCCAGAGGCAAAGTTCTCTCCTTACAGTGCAACTGTCCCATTGAGTTGTTTTCCACAAATTCTTCTGAGAGAAATAAAATCCTCCAAATGCAAATTCTTTCTGGTTCCACACTTTCTTAGACTAGAACAGGGTAGAATAAGAATTACGCTTATTTCCCTTCTTTCTCTGCATTTGAAAGGGGAAAAACTGTTCATATATCTTTCACATTATGGTTGTTAAACGTACAGTTTCCAGCATCTCCTCATAACTATTTTTTCAAGAGGACCAAAATAAATTTAAAACAAAGCTGTCATGAAGCAATGTATCTTGGGACAATTAGGGGAAACATGCACAGGGAAATGTCTTGTGCCAGCTTCAGGTGGAGCAGGAAGTTTTCTTACCTTTTCCCTGAGAGCTGGAACTCAGTTCCTCAAAAGTGTATTCCAAATATATTGGATATGTCCCTTCTTTCTCATAAGTATTTAAAAATAGGAGGTGGAAGGATTGGACACTAGACATCCTCTTTTAACATGGAAACTACAATAGCTCTCAGAGATAACATGGGCTCAATTTGCCTCCCAAACCTGCCCTGTTAAGAAAAGAGGAGATGACAGTATGCCATTTGACAATGTCTGAAATTAAGATAAGGATATGTTACTTTATAGACACCTGAAAATGGGTGCCAAAGATCTTTGCCTAACTTTGCCTAACCATTTAGAGGATGGTCATCTAAGTGCGCTATCTTTACCATCACTGGAGAGAAATTTTTAGAGATTTATTTTAGGAAGAGACCAGTCTTTTTGATTCTTAAGGGAGTCTAGACCAGAAAGTCTGACAGATACCTAAATTTAATCAGAAGAATCCCATTCTTGTTTTCTGAGACAGTAAATAGGTGTTAGAACAGTAAATAGGATGTTCCTGGAAGGCAGGACAAAAGATAATTTCAGCAAGAAGAAATTAGAATAGGCATAGAAAACTATCGTTGAAGGCAGCAAACTATCGTTGAAGGCAGCAAAGTACTGGAAAAGACTTGTCTTGGAAATTTTGGAGTTTCCCATGTTAAAAATCTTTAAGGGTGGGTTAATCAAATCACACAAACAAAACAGGAGTATTTGCCCTTAGTCTGGAACCAGAAGAGGCATAAAATGACCTATTGAAGTATATTGCAGCCAGGTCATGTCACCAGCAAGTATTTCAATGCAGCCTTGTATATTGTAAAAAGTCATCCAGAATCTATCCCTAAATTAGCTGACTGAACCTATTTCCACCTCTTGGCAATGTTCATGAAAGTCTTCCTGTTTGCTGCTTGTTAATTCAGATCCATTCACAACACATCTGATCATCTTTTGCCGAACTATTTCTTTGGTGATTTTTAATCTCTTTGTCGAATATTGTTTAATTTTTAAGTCAGTCACTGCATTAAACAGTAAATTAAAGCAATAAATAAATTAAATTTTAATTTTAAATTAAATTTTAATTTTAAATTAAATTGCATTTAAAGCAATAAATAAATAAATAAATAAATAAAAGAGTTTGCAAATGCTCTGCTTTGCAAATGCAAATGTTCCCTCTCTGTACTCCAAGCTTCACTCCTCCATGCCCTGGCCCAGCATTGCCTCTGCAAAACTCCCACATCCATTGGCTGGGCTGCCTGAATATGAGATGCAAAAGGGAGGATCATCACATGCTAGCTGAGGGGCTGACACACAGAGCAGTTGAACCAACAGATCCCCTGTCAAGTTGTCTCCGGTTCAAGGTCAATCAGATATTTTCCAGTCAAAGAAGACTCTGAGTCCCTGTATAGAGCCGATCAAATTGCCCAGCTTTTCTTATCTGCCTTCTGCCTCTGCTCTAAACAGCACGCCCTGGTCTTTCTGCAGGAAAGCTCTGGAGAAGGATGTCCTTCCTCACAATGTCTCCCGCTCATTTGTTTTGTCAACAAACCAGAGTGTTTTTGAAGTCACTCTGAGAACCACAGGGAAGATGCTACAAGCACAATAATGTATTATCTGGGGAAACATTTAAAGATAACGAAGGAGTCAGATGTCACCCGGACACAAGGCTCCTTGTTTCTATGGTGAGGGTGAGCAGAGGGAAACAATCCATGAAAAAAAACCATCCAGGTATACTTATTCCTTCCCTTTCCTTATCCGGAGCATCAGTTTAGACCAAGACGGGATTTAAAATAATTGCTTAAACCTTAGGAGTTTTGAAGCGGCTTGATGCTGACAAACACTGTCATATTCTCACTGTCTGCCTGCATTTCTACGGTGCATATTTGTACAATATCTATTTTGGCACCTGTGTATTGACAGTAATGGAGAGTGATAGCGATCTGAGGAGAAGGCAGTGGCATCAGAATATTCCCCATTGTCTTGCAAACAAAGGTAGATTGGTCTCTGAATAGACTGGTCACCTTTGGGTGAAGGGGGTGTCATTCTGCTCAGCCTTTCTGTTCGGTCACTTTCCTAATCCTCCTGATTTTTCACAAGTTATATCTCATTAATGGGCACAGTCAGGAAAAGAAGGTAGCATAAAAGACAGATGCTATCATTTATCTTTTGATATAAAAAATAGATTTTCAATCAATGATGTTGCATTCTTATCTCTGCCAAGCTTTGTAACACCTCTTTCTCTTTCCTGTTGTGAAAATTTACATTATTATCCTACTAATAACTGAATTTCAGCCCCTAAAACACTTCTTAACAGACAAGGTTATAGACAAAGGAATAATCTTTTCAAGGGAATCAATAAAACTGTCATGTGTAGCAAAGCTTGTAATAAAAAGCAACTTTGTTACTGGGGCAGATCCTCTGCTAAATTCACCAGCGTTATTATAATTCAACAAACTGAGCATCTGGTCCTGTTAAAAGTAGCCTTGTGTGGAGTTTCATGTGTCCTGCATCAAATTAGTGTTTCCCCGCTAATTCTGTTCTGAATCACTGTGTGCTCTGAAAGCCACGTTGGTTTTATTTCCTTTCATCTGCAAGTCACCCTGGTTTTGTGTCTTTTCATCAGGAACACAGGTTGTCCTTGTCCTGGAACCATATTCTAGATCATGGTCTGGAAACCAAATATTTTGATTTAACTTGCACTGCATAATGAAGGGCAGACTACTCAAATTACCAACTTCACAATTTTTTGATGATACCAGAGATAATAAAACTCCCTGTTATCCCTGTTGTTTGTGCCTGTTGGTGTAGCAGAGATAGAGAGAATTTTTCTTAGCTTTTGCCCAAGAGTAAAAGGGTACTTTTGAATATAACTTGCAAAAAAAAAAATCTTGCAGCAAAGGATTCCACTCAGCTCGGCCACTTAAAAATACACTAATGCAAAGAAAATCATCCTGGTTTGAAAGCTGGGCATGCTACACAGTCACGTCCACTTGTTTAATATATTCACAGGGCAAGTCAACTTCTATTATTTATAATGTTTGTTATTTATCAGCTAAATTAGTCTCAGGACTAAATTACTGTGATAAGTTTAATCCTCTCCATTTTATATGTTTTAGGGAACTCCAGTTAGACCTGAATTTAGGGAAATACTAACACATCAGACTCCCTTTTTGGGCATGCCACAAATCATGACATCCACGTAAGCATTTTAATCCTTCCCCTCTCTGACACAGCTCGTGGTCTGACCAAAGTTATCGATAATAAGTAGACAATACTTCACAACTTCACTCCTCTGGTGCAGGTTTACATAATGATGCTTTAAAGGAGAAATACCCACCAGATGATAGCTCATCACCTTTCACTTGAGGTGCAAAGCATGCTTCTTAGATCCCAGGTTTCCTCTGCCGTGACCATTTACATGGAAATGGGCATATTTTTATAAAACAGAAATTACCAAAAAAAGTTGCTGAATGTTATTTTGCCTGAACTGTTGAGAAAATAAACAACATGGAATAAATATGTAACTATCTGATGCTGACACTGCAAGATGAATGAGAACAGGACAGAACAGAAATCAGAGGAGGACCAAAAAGTTAGCTGTCTTCCCAGCCACCCAGCCATCTCCATCTTACATCCATTAATCCTTCTTTAACCTCAGAAAAGTGAGTTTATTAAACCAGGCTGAAGTCAAACCACCCATGGATTTTCAGCATGCTTGTGATTCAGTTCAAACTTTTTATACAGCCAGGAAAAATGTAAAAATCCCACAAACCTCTGCATAGAAAAGTTGGGAAGAAAGAGCGTTTACCAACCCTTCAAAGTCATAAAATTAATTTCATACAAATCAAAGATCAGTATTTTAATCTACTTTGGATGATGGGAGTGATGGACTTCTATACTTTAAGAAACACTTTAAAAAGGTTGGTGATTGACTCACAAGGACTCGAGGCCAAATTTGTCATTGTTTCAATACTAAATATTCATTTAAACTCACGAGCAAAATTCCCACTAGATTCGTGCTTGGTTATTGATACAATTCTTATCAATGCTAGGACACTGCAGGAGCTAGCCTTTCCTGACTTATTTATGTACTCTAAATATAGCAGCCATACATCAAATTAGAAGTACATTTATAAATAATGTATAAAGAATGAATAATGGATTCTTAGATGTCTTAATAAATGGCTAATCAATTGTTATAGAATCTGGCAGGTCAGAGGTTATTTCTAAACATGGCAAACAAACCACATGAATAATAAGCTGTCCAGAAACCATCATCCTGAAAGGTGCTTGAAACTATACAGACAACCATTCATATCTATAATATGCATAAAACTAGGCTTGGTGAATAATGCAATGTGAGATTCAAAACAGAGACATTTATTGTTTATGCTCCTGCAAACATTTCATCTTATTTTTCAGCAAGTTCTGAAGCTGGCAGAAACAATCATCAGAGCTGAAAATTCTCAATGAAAATAGGAGTACAGGTCACCTCAGAAACATATTCCAATATTTTCAACTGATTTATGGAAGACACAAATAATTTACCAACCCTTTACAAGCTATTTCTTGGTATTTGCTTAGTGTGACAAGTGATACAGGTTATTTTTTGCACAGTTAGTATTCTGGATTCCTTCAGAGGCCTATATCCTTATGTAAATAAAAAGCACAGTTTGCTTCTCAGCAATTCCTCATAGTATATTGAAGTTGTGTGTACTGCACTGTATTGAACAACCATTCCTCAAGATCTCAAAATAACTAAAAAGAGATATAGACACCATCCTATATGGACTGAAAAGTCCCAAACAACTTCAAGATTATTGTCCTTTAATCATTTTTCTGCCTCAAAAATAAAGCATCTATGAGAATAAATGACTTTCATCATGTTCTTTAATATGATGACTGAACTAATTCATTGTAGGATTTTTTTCTTTATTCTTAAGCCCTGAACAGTTGCTGAGAGCCTTTAAAAGTTGTGAAATCTTTAAGACTGTTTCAGTGCATTAAATACTCAGAAGGAAAAACCTGAAAGACAACTGAATGTGTCAGCTAAACAGTTTAAGCTCTCCAGCTTCAGTCTCCATAAGCAGCAATTACATTTTGAAGGAAAATGCTTTACAATTGTAATTACACATAATAGGAGGAATGTATTTTTTCCCTTTATCCTACTCCCATGGTGAGTCAATTTAATTTTTAAATACAAGAGACATAATTGATTTTAGCCCTAGATTAGTACTGAAAATGATCTATATGTGCTCTCACTAATGGAACAAGAGAATTGGCATTCCTCAGGGACCTTAGCCCAACCCTGTTCATGGCAACAATTATTAGACCCTGACAGGTTAGCTAGTAGGAAGAGGGGGGCAGAGAATACCCTGCTGATTAACAATCTAGTGAAATAATTAATGTTATGCTCTTCTCATTTAATTATGGATTATTCACAAATATATTATTATTAGGGACCACAAAGGGAAGTGGCTGGGCAGAGTGACTTCATCTATGCTGCTTAGAGGACGTTTTGCAAAGGTTTAGGGAAATCTCTCTCTTGACTTGTTTCTGAGCATGTTTTAAGTAAATGGGAAGCTTTTACAATTTCATTAGGGTCTGATTCAAAAGAATGAGAAATAGAAAGATTTACTTCGACTACAGTAGCATTATATCAGGCTCAATTACTAAAACTATATCACTATATCAAGACTACATGGTCACTAGAGTAAAGGGGGAACAATAAAAAGCAATGCAGCCTGTTTGGTTTCTAGTATGTTTTTCTTCCCCTGTGTCATAATTTATATCAATCAAAACATGTCATTTTACAGGGTGCCATGAGAAATAAGAATAGAGGAAGGACTTCACACTTTGTGTGTTTTTTTCTCCAACTGGAATAACCCCAGTCATTTTAGATGCCAAATAGTTTATTTTAAATAAAGTGGAAGTGAAGTGAATGGGAAAATGTTTGTGGGATCCGGGAAATGCCAGCCCCTGTGGTTCACTGATTAGCCAGATTATTTATGGGTAATTTGACCAACCTTTAATTTCAAGTGACACACACACACACATGTATACGGAACAAGCTGTCTTAATTTAATAATGGAAATATGCTTAGCTCTGTTGGAAATGCATCTGTTTGCTGGAAAATGGATTTTCCCAAATTTCACCTGAGTTGCAATTCTGTGTTAGTTTCCAGTTGGATAATTTCTGGACTTCACATTTATTTTATATTCGTCACATAGTTTGCACTAAGATTGAGATATGTATAGTGAGGAAAAAAAAAAAAACAATAGCCCTGATGTTCAAGAATGGGAGTTCAGAGTCAAATTGATTGCTAATAAGACTCAGTATTTGTTGTGACATGTAGTTATATTGTAGACCTTTCCACTCTCCAGAAAATAAGGCAGAAAAAGATGAAGAAAAGGGCACAGCAGATTTCCCACTTAAGCTGTACGTTCATTATGTTCTTGTCACTCATGTTTCTGTTCTTTGATGCTGAACTGATTTTTGCATAGACAGATTCATGCAGAGCCCTGCTGGCTTCAGGCTAAACCAGGTGTTAGCACCCTGCTCCAAGTGAAACTCATAGGTTATATCCCAGCTCCTTTCTCTTTATACCTCTTCCACTTCTTTTATACCCAACTTGCTGTCACTGTCAGCCTTTTTTAATGGAGAATATTATCCTTACAGGCACTGGCTGAATAGCGCATGTGGCTGTAATGTTGAAAATCTTCCTTCTTTGAGATTGATGAACCTTTTTCTTTTGGAAGGAGCATGCTTTTGACTACAGCAACTCCAGAGAGTGCAACCTCACATGAGTCTGCTGGTGACGCATGAGAACCAGTACATCTGGGAACGAACAAAGCAATCAAGAACATCCTTTGGAGGCTTTCTGCACTATCAGCATGTTATGCACATGCAAAGAAAGTGCAATATGTTGGTGGGGGGCGGAAATGAAAGTCCTCTACACCAAAGACAGCATCTAACATCTGATCATCTTTGCTTTGTCCTCAAATGAAAATAGCACTGTGAGTGTAGGAAGAGGCAGCGTGAAGGCTCTACGTGGCAATTTCAGTCAAAAATATTTTGTACTTCTACGATTTTGAAAGGTCAATATTTGTGCAATGACTTGTAAAGCTCACCACCCTGCTTTAAAGATTAAGGGAGTCCTCTATTTATTTGGGGTCCAATAGGAAAAACGTGCTCTGATCTGGTCTGGAATATGAAAAAACAAACAAACAAACAAACAAAAAAAACCCTGTCAAATTCAAAAAAAGCCAAAGCACTGTTCTGACATGTGGACAACAGAAGTCTGGGGATAAAAATAGCAGCACAAAACTAGTCCCAATATAAAGATCTAAATAACTTAGGTGAACTGCCATTTATTTTCTCTCTGTGTTGTCCATAACACCTCAGACTTATGACAGGACAAGAACAGCTTCGTAGGATTTGTGCTGGACTAGATCCTTCCTGACCAACTCAGTGCATAGGTAGAATAGATACAGGAAAAAAAGTCTTCTCCAAATGAGTGATCAGTGTAGACAGTGCATGCAGAGATGTTTTATATCACTTTTCAAGGCTATGCAATACTGGCAAATGATAGCTTGATGGTGCAGTGTTACAACTACTCAGCAATTTGAAGTCTGCTGAGGAATAGCCACTGCTGACCTATCATATTCAAACCTTGTCCTCTCAATATGCATTTTAATTGGCAGCAAGCAGCTCCACAGCATACGTAGCAGCCAACATGTTCAACACAGCAGAAGCCTATAGACATAGCAAATGTTGCTTGATAGCATTGTGTCAGCTATCATTAAAACTCAGCATCAGTCATGTGTAGCCTGGTCATGGGTAACAGATAGTCCAGTGTGTGCAGTAGGCATTTCCTGGTCTGAGACAGAAAAAAAAGAGAAGACCTAAGGATTGGAAACAATCCAGAGAAGAAATTTCTAAACATCCAAACACTACCTAAATGAATGCAGAAGTTTTTAAGCTAACTGATTTCAAAGACTATATTTATATCAGGAAATGAAGAGGGGGTTTAGATGTTTGGTTTTGATTTGCTTCCCCACACACACCTCCAACACAGTTTCCATCTCCTAGTTATATAGGTTTGGCGGCGGTTTCCTCCTGTGTCAACTCTGCCAACTCCTATGGATTTCCCCAAAGGGTCAGTTACTAAAAGTGGCTCTGCTTGTCACTCACCTGTTAATGAGCTTGGTGACTTCATTTTGGACAGATACAGGTGCAATGCCATGCCTGAAGTATTACATATTGGGCCAATCTTTCTGTGGTCATGGGACATGGAGAACCCACCTCCTCAGCTGGATTTAGAGTTTCAGCCCAACATCCTCACAGCAAATTTTCTCTCTCCAGAAAAAAAAAAAAAAAGAATTCCTAGTATCTCTAGTATCTAGACAAGAACCAGCACTGCTTACTCTATCCCACCTGTGTGGGAAACATATCTAAGGGACAGAGGCTTTCCGATGGGAAGTGACTATGAAGAGCTGAGCTAAAGAAGATAGTGGATACTCCCTGATCTGAAGGAATGTGATCCTGGAAAGTCCCTGAACTGCAAGCATGAGAAAGTTGGGCGAGACAGAGCTGTAATTAAGTTTGTCAGTGAGAAAGAAGGACTTGTGCACAGACCAATGGTGTGAATACATGCCCGTTATCCACAACCAACCAAGTGTGGTAGAAGATACGTGGACAGTAGCATGTAACCAATCGTAGTGTATGCGTACGTGTGACTAAAGAGTTTGCTTCTGCTTGTGTATATAAGCACGCTATTCAGCCTAAATAAACGGAGCTAGATATAACTCATATTGAGTTTTAGTCTGGTAATCCCGATCTGCCTTAAGAGTCACTTCACTCGCTGCAACACACCTGCATATTTAAGTACATATCCTCACAGCCTTGCCCTCTAAGCAAATGCAGGGAAATCATGGTCATGGCATGTCAAAATTGACCAGCAGAGTGCAGGAACCATATGAGAAGACGCACTTGCACATTATTTCTACCCCTTGCCTAGACAAAGAGAGGGTCCTGAAGGCAGATTTCAAGCTCAGATGCACA
>VWPW01028876.1:0-24320 GCA_013389825.1 Crypturellus undulatus
TGCTCGCAACAGGTAAGTGACTGCAGCGCCCGCGTGGGGCATGGGGTCCCCTCTGCATCGGGGTCCCCTCCGCTCCCCGTGCTTGGAGCCGCTCTGCCTGCTTGTCGTGTCTTGGGGATCTTTGTGGGACTTTGTTCGTGCGCTTTGTAAAGGACGCTAATGCAAAAAGTCTGAGTGGTTTAGGTGTTTGCAAAGTACTTTGAAAATATAAAGTACGTCAAATGCTCAATATCGCCTTTTAAAAGATGCTGCTAATACCCGTTCTGTTAATCTGCTTTGCTACATACAACTGTGAGGCTGATGTTTGACCAAGTCCAGTATCGAAGGACCCGAGTAGCAGAAGTAGCAAGACAGTTATCTGCAGGTAGGGATTTTCACAGGCTTCATTCCTGATCTTTACAGGAGATATGCGGGCATGAATCAGGTCAAAAGAACAATCTCTCTCCTTTCTCAACAAATGCCAGTGCTGGGAATATTTTCTTAGTATTGATTGTGTTTAGCAGAAGTCAGGCCTTAAGAACCTGTCAGTTACGTCCTAGCTGGACTAGTTTTTGCTCTGTGCATTGGACTTGCTCCAGCTCAGCAGCCTTCACTCTTTTTGGGTGCAAAACCCTCTTGTCACAGGATTGCCAGCAACTCCTGCCCTGTGAATTTCAGCCTACGGACAGTACTAGGTGCTCTTGGTTGCTTGCACGGGACCGCCACGATTAACACGCACGCTCTGCAGCAAGAGGTCAAAAATAACTGCTTGAACAGGATGTCTCTCTAAACTACAGGTTTAGATATAACAGTGAAATGATGTAGTGATTTCTCTCTGAGCTTTCTGAAGGCTAAAACACTGACAAGCAAGAGCGCGAGGCATTTGAATCTTGGGATTTCTTCCCTCCCTGTGTTGCGATGAAGTCCTTCATGGTCAAGTTCCTTCTCTTGTTCTCCCAAGACCACGAACTGTTCATTGCAGGAGGCAGGAGCTCTGGTTGCAGCACCAGTGTCCTTGGTGCAGCTCCCACCCCAACGTGCGTGTCCCAGGCTGCAGCCCACGTCAGACCCCCGTAAGGGAAAGGAAACTCGGCCCGTGAGTCACGGGCTGAACCGGACCGTGGTCGTGCATGGAAATTACCAGCACCACCCGCCACGGGGGAGGCAAAACCCCCACCTTTCCTCAAGGTTCTCACCTCTGAAGTGCGGCCCGACAGGCTCCGCTCCGCCGCTAGGCACAGGAAACAGCAAAAATGCAGAAAAGCCCTCAAGAAAACCACAAGCTTGGCCCTACTTGCTGCTTTAAGAGCTTGAGCTTGTGACATGCGTCTCTAAATGGAACTAATGCAAGGAGGTTTTCCTTATGCTACCACTCCTCTGCAAACTATCCCGGCCCAAGAAATGCCCCATCATTCATCAACATCAACAGTTCCACAGGAGAAACCACTTTTTCCCACACATAGAGACAAGCCACCTTCTGATTTTCGTGGCAAAAGATCAGGCCCAGCAAGAACACGCTAAAATATCTTCATTTCCGTTGTTTTTTAAAATATTTTTAAGAAAATTAAAAACTTTCCCTAAGGCCATAAAGATTCATTTCCCCAAGCTGCAGCGCTCACGTCCCCAGCAGGAACCTGGTGCAAACAGCTAACTGGAACATAAAACTGCACAAAACAGGAATGAAAAATAAAACCCTCTTATAGCCTCTGTACTTAACTCTGACCCAGGCACTGCTCTTAGCATGCTTTTACGGCAGAAGACAATTCATTCCAGGTCACAAAGTATTTTCACAAAGTGTATTATATATCGCAAAATGTCTAGAGGAAAAAAAAAAAACCAACACTTTATTGCCTGTCTGTAAAATAATTGCACCAGGCTTTTAGGTTCCTGCCACACTGCTGGCATTCCCTTCCACAGAGGGTTTCTGCACTGCAAATGGTAATTCTGCAAGCCAATATACTTCACTTGGAAGAAAATCACCACTCTAGTGACTAAGTTGTGCCAATACAGCCGTATTGGCGAGGTACGTCACATAGAAAAACCTTCACCCTCAGAGAAGGCAGAAGGTGCCACATCACTCGGCAAGGCCTGCCGTCACCTCACACTTTAATGTGTTTTTTTTTCCCCGCTTTGATGGCAGGGTGTTTTCCAGGCGCCGATGGGGAAACGGTGACGCTGCGGGAGGGCGACGACTTGACCCTGCGCTGCAGCCTGGGCGGCGAGAGCGGCGCCACGCGGCAGTGGCTGGACCCGCGCGGCTTCGCGCTCTTCCTCGACGCCCGGCGCGGTGAGTGACGCTCATTATTATTATTATTAATGATCGTTAGAAATGTAAAGTCTCATAAGTGACTCATGCCTCTGTGTGTTAGGAAATGTTTTCCTGGGGAGAATCCTGAATTCAGCACTCGGTACACCGCATAGACCCATTAGATACTGATGAGATCCCAAACCCCTCAGTGCTGAGCCACCGACAGCTGATCAATACGGGGCCAGCTCAACCCCACATCCAGGTTTTGAAAATCACAGCACATTAGGGGAGTTGTTTTTCCCCTCCTATTCAAGTCCAATAGGGAGATCATGCAACCAAGAACTGTAAGACCTAGGATTAATTCCTGTCTCCATCAGTTATCTCTGCCTTTTACATATATGCACGTCTCCTGCAGATTACACTGTAGGAGCAACAGCAGCAACAAACCCTGGGCTGCAGTCACAAACATTACCTTTCTGTGCAAACCATTTTGGACTGGGACGCTTAACTGGGCTCAATCTGGCTTTAAGCATCATTATTTTTGAATAGATGTGGCCCCTCTGATGCCTTAACATCTTCCTGAGTTGACACAGCAGTTCAAATCAGAGCAGAACGTATCCAGCCACTGCTGGCAGGAGCAGACCCTAACCCAAATGATCCAAAAGGCAGCAGTGAGAACGCCTGAGCACTCAACCCAAGGTTTTAAGACACTATGATTGCCCCTCTAAGATGCATGACACAAAACCAACACAATTAGGGCTTGAAAACCAATTGGTTCCCTTCCTAAGAGGACCAAAATGTTCCTTAAAAAAAAAAAATCTTAAAATCTCATTTAGAGAGGAACCCAACTTTACACTGCACAGGAACATTTTCATTTTTTATTCTGAATCACCAGCATGAACCTTTGCCACATTGCTTCTCCAATAAACATCCTCAGTTTCAGTTCATCTAAGAGGCAGATATTTTCTTGGAGAAACAGAGGCAAGGAGTAAACAGCTCGCACAAGGTCACAAAGTGCAGATCAAAGCCAAGGACTCCACTTTGCTCTCCTGACAGCTGAAAAAACACCTTTCACTTGCCAAGCTAAACTTCCTTACGGGGTTTGGATAAAAATTAAAGTGGGGGGGAAAAAAAAGCACCATTTTCCCCACTTGGCAGCACGTACACTGCAGTTTACTGCTGTCTGCACTAGTGCAGCATCAACTAGAAACGCTTTGGGCTCAAACCGCTCGTTGTGCCAAGTGCTTACAAATTCAAATTATACACTAAACAAAACCAATCTCACTCACTAATGCTTGGATTGTCTGTCTTGCTCCTATGCACCAACATACACACATTGCATGCGGAGTTTTTTTTTTTTTTTCTTCCCTTATAGGNAGGGATTTTTTTCTTCCCTTACAGGTTTGAAAGATCAGAGGTTCAAACTTATCCATTTTTCAAGGAAAGAGTTATCCATCCGACTGTCTAACATAACAGTGCACGATGAAGGCGTATACAGATGCTTCTACTATGGCACCCCGTTCCAAACCAAGAACATAACTGTCAAGGTGTTAGGTGAGTTCATGTCAAGAAGTTGAATTTACCCACAGACCTAAGAGAAAACCAGCATTTTCTGTAACAGTGAGAGAAACTGCGTGCAATTGTACAGTGCTTAACACGATGTAAACCCACCCTAACCTCAGACTTCCCAAAGAATACAATGGTATTCATTAAAAAAGATAAACTTTCTAATGACACTAATGACTATCAACATTCTTGCTACAGCTGCTCCTTCCAACCCAGTAGTGCAGGTATCTCAGGATGCAGAGATGGGCATCACGCTGTCCTGCTACACCCAAGGGAGCAGACCCCAGCCGCGCATCAGCTGGCTCCTGGACAACGGGATAGAGCTGCCTGGTAAGCATTAATACTGCCTAAAGCCCTGTACTGCAAGGACATTAACAGTAATTGAGCTACATGAAAGCAGAAGGAAGGAGGTGTCTGTGATTTCAGGGGAAAAACATGTGCTGTATTCCTGTATGGGTTTGGGAAAAGCAGGCTCTGGAGTCATGTGCCTGCTTTGGAGGAACTGGGTTGTGCAGGATGTGATAGGGCTCTGGGGAAACACCTCTTCCTCCTACACAGGAGCTGGGAAAGCAGCATGTCAGCTCTGAGCTTGTAGATACCTTAGTCTTGTTGGTCTTGTAAAGAGGGGCTTCCTTAAACTGGAGAGCAGCTCAGGATAAAATACACTTGCAACGTTACAATGCACAACAGGCACTTCCCAAAGCATGTAAATCCAACCATGCATTTCACCAAAGTTCACAAAACTCTGTACTTACTTTTTCTCTCCTCCTTGCACCTCAGACTTTCAGCAGTGGCACCAGGCAGCTACGGGAGCACTTTATACCAGGGGAACTACTTAACCTGTGACTCCCAGCACCTGGGAAGGGTAATTAAGCACCAGAGAGCCCATCCTGGGCTTATCTGAGTGGTTAATTTCAGAATGGCTTGGGATGAGGAATATTCATACACAGAAATGCTGATTCACCATGTGGCCCGTTTGTGGCAGAAGCAAATTAATCTGTTTGAAAAGACAAAATAACTGCCCTCATTCTGAGTTTCTCGAGCCTTCTGCAGGTGCCTATCATTAGGTAACACCCCTTGCTATCCCCTCCACTTTCAGCTTGCATTGCTACCTGCAAATATTTATAATAATCAGAAAATAGTTCAAATATTTTAATTACTGGCAGCACCTCGGCCCAGCAGGAGCAAACTAGATGCAATCACTGAGCTGCTGCTCGTAATTAAAGACTATTTCCTTTCTAGCAAAAACGCTCTGAAACCCTATTGAGTATCTTTATATGACTCCACTGAAGATGGTCAGGGTATAAAGAAATGCTGGCCTATGTGAAATAGCAAGGTATCTATAAAAGTTACTTGAGAATCAAGTAATGTCTTTTATTTAAGGAGTACAGATGTTACTGAGGGTAACAAGTGAAGAGAAAGCACCAGTTGGTTTCAAGAGAACATCTGCAATAGAAATAGTACAGATTATTGTGTCGTGATGGACAGTTAAGGTAAAAATCTGGGGAAAAAAAAGAATCTAAATATTGGCTTATTTCACAGCTATTTAGAAATATGTCCAGCCTCTGAGCTCCTGGTCCTCCATGGCCGCAGACACAACTAGATTCACTCCTGTCATAGGGACCAAACATCCATGTGGGTGTTCGGATGCTTTGCTGCAACCCTGCAATGCAGCAGTGCATGCGTGAGCAGGGACCATGCAGGAGATTTTCCCCTGGAGAAATAGAGCGGAGGCTTTGGGTTATGCGAAGGAGGAAGGCAAAATGCCCTTGTTGGCTTGGGGCTCCCGTGCAATCCACTGGTACAAAGACCAGCTTGTGCCCAGTCACCATGCACAGAGCAAGGTCACGCAGACGGCACTGGGGCAGGGGGTGTTATTGGATTGCTTTTGGTTGGAAACCGTTTGACCGTCCTCTCCGCAGGTGCCACGCAGCACGCGGCGGAGGCGGACGGCGAGCGCTGGCGCACGCGCAGCGCGCTCACCCTGCTCGCGCACCGGCCCGGCGCCACGGCCGCCTGCGTCGCCCGCCACCCGGCGCTGCGAGGACGGGCGCTGGCCACGACCTTCCGCCTCGGAGGCTTCCCAGCGCCTGGTACTGCCTCTCGGTTACCTTGAAATTACCTTAAATTAAGCCAGTCCAGTCTGATGAGCGGCCAGGCTTGGTTCGCTGCTGCTGCTGCTAAAATTCTAGTGCATGTCCTAAAGATTTAAAGAAAGAAGTGTTTATGTGCACAAAAGCTGTGAGATTCTCACATCTACAGTGCATTAGACACACCGACGTGGAAAGCTAGTAGAGTTTTAGTATCGTAAATTAATTTTGAGGCCTCTTGCCCAATAATTCTGCCCATTTACTTACCTTCAGTATGGATCTAACAATCCTTACTTCATTTCTCCTTAGATATATTGATTCCGCCGATGCTTATAACGTGTTCTGAAGGTTGCCTTGTTGTTTTTCTTTCCAGTAACCACTACAACTTCTGCTCCAACTGCAGCAGACGTAGACACAACCATCTCGGAGAATGAGCACTCAACAGGTAGGCTTTAACTGCTCGGCCTTTAATTCCTACATAGACCAGATAAACACAACAAGTGTCACAGAAAATATCTTAGAGTGTCCTTGCCTAGCCCCCGGTCAGTAAATAACCGTTGCTGTTAGCTCTGAAGGATGTTTGCACCACGTTCAGGACTGTTTCACCTTTCTCCCCAGCGACCACAGCAAAGTCAGAGCTGAACAACAGCACAGCCTTTTCTCTCGGCTACCCACAATCTAATGGTAAGAGCTTTGCTTCCAGTTTCTTTGAATTTCATAGCACCTCAGATTATAACCACAAAAGCAGACTGATCTCCTCTCTTTAGATGCAAAAGAATTATTTCTATACGCTACAACTGCAAGGCTAAGCCTCCCATCTCCCAAGTGGTTGCACTAGGTGGCAGTGTGCAACAAAAATGCGTTTAGCATCCTGCACATTTTGTGAATTAGATTTTTTTTTTTGCAAACCAAAGGAAAAAAAGGTCTGTTTCCCAAATCAGTTAACCAAAAACCATCAAAGTGAGAACCTATGGAGTAAGCACCTGCACTGCATTGCAGGACAAGCAGTGAGAAGTCAGTTGCCTGTTTTAGAAATTAATATTCTTTTGATAAGCAAGTTTCTTGATATTGAGAGAGCGCCTGTATGTTTTAGCAGCGTTCTCAGCAGATGTGCACACATTGCCATAAGGAAGAAAATTTCTTATTATGTAAAGTTTTGATAGACACAGCATGCAAAGTCACTACAAACAGAGGTTAATTACACATGATATAGTTAGTATCTGTGTGCGTACGAAACTCAGAACTTGTTTCTGTTTCCACAGGGTCAGAACTAACACCAGCGGCAGCAGGAGATGAAGAACGCTCCGGTACTTGGCGTTACAGCATCCCCAATGGTACGTTACATCAGCAAAAGTGGCATCGTCGTGTCCCTGCGACTGCATTCCTGAAACTGTGGGTGGTTAAACCACTGCAGGCCGGGAAGACACAAAATAGAGTCTGGAATAAGAATAGAGAGAAAGTCTTTGCTTTTGACAGAAGGATATCGTCACATTCGCATTTTTGCCAGCAAGCAAAGCAAGGTGAGGGAGAGGGAGCAAGCAGAAAGGGCAAAAAGGAGAAGTCTCAGCTAAGCTTGGTTTTAATTCGTCTGTAAATGGAAACCATTGAGTTCAACATTGTGTAAAAGGTTCTGAGAATTTTGTACTCACAAAGCTTAGCTTGTGGTTTGATTTAAAAGACACATAACACTAAGGAAGCGAGCACAGAGCTTTAACACAAGGTCTATTCTATCTCGAAGCCTATTTCTGCTGCATTACCACAAGCCCCTGACTTCAGAGGTCTTGGACAAATACGGATTTCTTAAGCGTTCCTTTGCCGTTCAGAAAAATAGTTTCCTTTCTGCTTCCGCAGGGACTGAAGCCCCCTTCAGCGGGACAGCCACAGGAGAGCTCTACAGGACAGAGGCGTCACCATCCCCTGAAAACCTAACTGTGGTGGCCACCGTCACCTTCCGTAAGCCCCAATTAATACCGGCCGGGGACAGCCCCCAGACAGGCACTGGGTTTAGCTAGCACCAAACTGACACCCACTCACTAGCTTCAGGGTAATTACAGCTATTGGGAATAAAGAAAACCTCTCCTAGTGTCTAGAAATAAGCTGAATTGCCTGCAGGATGTGCCAGGGCACAATTCCACGGATGTCAATCAGTTTTCCTTATCCATACCAACAAAATATCTCATCTCCTTAAAATAAGCCCAAAGAGAGGACTTCTGCACTACATGTGGCTACGTGTGGCCTGGCCCAGCACAGATGGGTTTTAATTACCAAAGACTCAGTCTTTGTCTGTGTCTCGTACAGAGCAAGATCTGAAAAAAGAAGGCATCAAAAAGGAGAAGAACCTGCTGCTGCCGGTCCTAGTGGCTGCTCTCATTTTTGTGCTGCTCGTCATAGTCGCACTCTTTATGAGGAAGCTGAAAAAAGCTCATGGACGGTGGAAGAGAGGTGGGTGATGGCACTGCCAGGAAAAAATAAAAAGTGTGAGTGTTGGTTATCTCAGGGGATGAGGTTATTTCAGAGGACAGGAGGGGACAGACTTGTTGTTTTAAGCAGCATCTCTCTTGGATGCTTCAGGATGACTGAACAGTCATTTTAACCAGTCTTTCAGGATTTTTATGGTTCAGGATTTTTAAGGCAGAAGGGGAGCAGGAAGCATGGAAAAATTTCATCGTGTTAATTACATTTGTTGTCTGCACAGAGAATGATGCTTCAGAGCAGACACTGGAGAGTTATAAATCCAGGTCCAATGAAGACAATCCAGGCGCTGAGAAGAACAAACAAGGTAAAAAAGCTTCAACCACCCATAGTAATTCCTATTAAATCACTGCTACTGACTGCTGTCAAAATATATTGTCTTTAGTCTTGCTGTATTTTTAAAACTTTTATTTGTTTCTCAAATAGGTTGTATTTCAAAGTATTTAAACCACTTCTAATACAAACTAGTCACTTGGCTACTGTGTAATCGGCCTTACAACACATCATGCACATACACATCTATATTACTCTTTGCAAAACCAGTAATAAATGTGTTTATTTTTCAGTTGTCCATCCGAAGTCTGATGTGCAGTCCGTAACAAAAGGACACGTGGAAGCAGCCCCGAAGAACCCAACAGACAAGAGTTTTGCGATAGCTGAGAAACTGTTTGCTTGTGGAAGAGAAACTGATGTTTAGTGCAGTGGCTTCTCTGGCGAATCTATACCACGCAGAGCCACTTTTTGCGTTTTTAATATTGATAATACAATGTTGCGCCACCAATACGACTTCTGGGAGCAGAAGCGCAGAAGCTCGATCCAAATTGGACCATGTCCTTTTAGCCGGTCCGTAGGTGGATGGGACAGGTGCTCCTACAAGCCTATTAGCAATGAATGCACTGACGGAGCTGTAATCTTCCGAGGATTTGGCTACCGGCTGACAGGAATAGCGCAGATCTAGCCCTGAAATTAGGGTGCTGGCACCGGGATACACGATAAGCCGTGCAGACCACAGGATAGGACGCTATCCACATAGTGCTTCTGCCGGCTCCTTCACACGCACGGACTCAGCGGGAGACCCTGGGCAATCAGTTCTGATTTCTACCCTCTCGTTCTGCTGAGCAAAACTCAGCAGAAATCCAGGTATATTTAACCAGCCAGGAAAAGCTGCTGATGTGGAAGAGGCTAAAAAGTGACCGTCCCCTTTGCATGACAGCAGCATCCTCCATCCCAAGCAAGAGCCAAACCACGAGCAATGAGGGGGTTTTGGGGAGGGCAGGAGTAGAGGGGTCGCTTGCCTCTTTCCCTGTTACAACACTGAGTCTGCAGCCTTTTTTCCCCATGTTGCTTTAACAAGAAATCTTGTATTATTTAACACCCGCACAAGGAACCATAAACCACCCCAACTCTTTCGGCGTTCAGCTTGTAAGGCTCGTTTAGTGACGACAGGTATTTAAGAATATTTTGTACTATTAAACGCATTATACGAAATGCGAAACGATGCAGCGGCGCCTCCGAGATGCGGCAGCAAAAACCCGTTAAGTGCTCGAGGAGGTCCCCAAGCTTCGCGTCTTCCAGGGGAGAAAACCGATAGTATCGGGCAGGTTCCCGCTGCCCCGGCTGGTGTGTGTCACCGCGGCCGGTTTCCAGGAGGGAAAGAGGAGGGAAAGGAAGACGGGAAGGAGGAAGGGAAGGGAGGGAGGGAGCGAGGGCGGGCGGGCGGCTCCGCGCTCCGCCCCGGCCTCGGCCGTTGGTGGAGGCGCCGCCATGGCGACGCGGCGGGAGCGGGGCTGGCGCCGCCGGTAACGGGGACGACCACGGGGGAGCCGGGCCCTGCGGAGCGGGAGCCGACGGCCCTGGGGGTGAAGGGGGCCCTTGGGGGTGAGACGATGGTCAAGGGGTGGGTGAAGGCGACACCTGAGGGGATTAGGGGGTCCTGGGGGGGGTGACATGGGGCTTTGGGCCCAGGGGTGACGCAGGGAGCCTCGGCGGTGACACGGGGACCCGCCGTGCTGAACCTTGCGCGAAGAGAAGTGGCTCCCCAAGCTGCATTATAAGCAAAGTCTCACCTCGTCGGCGCTGCAGTTTCCCACCTAACCAAAAGGCGCCTGTTTTTCCCCAAGGAAAACTTCTAAACCTGTCGTGGGTTGTCCTTTCCCGGCTGCAGGGTGAGTCTTCCGTCAGTGATTGGCATGAGGTGAGGACCGTGGAGGAGCAGCTACAGCCCTCAAGGGAAAATCTATATTCATAGCAGTGAGAATAAAGTATTGTTCTAACCCTGGAACATCAAATTCTGAGCTTAAGCCCATGATATTACCAAGCATTCCAGCTTTTAAACGAATATAATCATTATCATACAGTGAACAACTTGGTTTACTCTCCTGTTTCCCAGATCCAGGAGTGTTGTATAACACTGGAGCAAAGCAACTGGGTAGATTCTTCACGCAGGGAATATATTTCTCCCCACACTTGCAACATGAATAAGAGTCGGCTTCCTGGAAGGGTGTTCACGCAACCGCATGTTTATCCTGCGGATCTGGAAGCACCATCCGTAGGCGAGGGAGACTCAGCCGCAGGTCTGCGTGACTCCGAGGAGTCTGATTTGGAAAGCCTCGCTCAGGAGAGGCGGTATCAGCTCCAGCTCCAGCAGCGGATTCGGGACAGCGAGGAGCTCGCCGGGCTGTCCGCAGAGGAGATCGAGAGCGACAGCCTGGAAGACAGCTTGGAAGAGACGAGTGTGAAGGAGCAAGAAGGAGCCGCGTGCGACACGGATGGGCACGCGGCTGGAATGCACACGGACGGTGGTAATGAAAGGTGAGGCGTAAGATTTTATGAAAGAAGTGCAATAGTTCTGACACGTTAAAGCCCTACATCTCCGGGCATACAATACATCTGCAAAACCAGTTTATGTGGTGAATTGAGGGCCCCCAGGGACCAAGTTAGACACACTTGCAGTTTGTGCAAAAGGACCTGTGCCAAGCAACTGGGCCACTTTGTGCGAGAAACTCCCATGCAACCTTGGCAAGTTGAATCAAGGCAGTTTTATTCTATAACTACATACATCTAAAATGAAAAAAAAATCCAGGGTTACTGTCAAACATTCTTTAAAAAGCATTAACTTGGTACATAAAATTTAATTTGCTGTCATATGCGTAAAAGGTTTAACGTTGTATAAATTGGAAATAATTCTCGAGTTTAAAAGGATTAAATTAAACCTGAAGTAATAGTAATGTGCAGTTTCAATTTAATTGTCTACTTAAAATAAAATGGCAAACAAATGAAGGCTAAATGATTAATAGCATGCTTTTATTCACCTCCTCAACAGGCAAAATGGTCAGTTATTGAACATTTTATTGTGAGTACAAATGATGTTAATTGTACTGGAAACATGCTCTAATTTTTAGTAATTTTTTGACTGAATACTGTGCTGAATGTGAGGCTCTTCATTAAATGGAAATTTGATTTTATTTTGTTTGAACTTAGCCTAGTAAGTACTCAAATATAGTCCATTAACCGGAGCAAATATCACGGCACATGCATATGAAACCCCCTCTCTACATCCATTACTAAGCTCGGAATTTGAAGAGGAAACGCTGCATCTGTTGTCTGCGTGCAACACTTTTGTTGACGAGCACAGAGTCCATCTAACCTTTATATCAAGTTGGGGGCGGAATAAAAGGTGCACTTTGTGCCTGCAGATGATTAGAGATGGAGGAGCTCTTCACACTCGTTTTGTTCCAGCGCGGTGACCCGGCCCGTGGAACACAATTGAGCTCCTGTGCGCACATTTCAGCACAATAGAACTCTCTAAAATTATACTCTGTTGTTTGGATCATTACAATTGTATCGCATATTTCTGTATTCGTTCCAAAAACATGGTCACCTATTTCTGTTTACCTGTGGGATCGCAGCTATGAATAATAATGTTTTCGCTGGTGTAAATCATCTGGTCTCTAATACACAGGATACCAGGGCATGGATGCTTGCCTAAATTGAAAGTGTTGACAGAGAAAGAGCTTATTGAGGCGCCACTTGTCATACAGACACATACATAACTAATTTAGAAAGGATCAATAAATGGTTTATAGAAGTGTTAATATGGTTAACTATGTCGGTTTGGAGAACTCACTGGATGATTTATACATAATTAGAGCTGAAGAGCAAATTGGGATTGAGTATCTAAGCATCGCTGAGAAAGGCTCCCCATTTGTCACTAAGAGAGCAGGATCTAAGAGGCTGCAGGTCCAGTTAAGCAAAAACAGTCTTAAAAGCCTTTTTCCTCTTACCCCTTCCCCTAGCTCTCCATCTCCTGGGAGCCAGGCTGTATGCACCTCTCGTGGGCAGTTCATCATCCTTCTGTTGGGTTAGAAAGTAAGAAAAAATCATGAAAAGACTCAACTGTCTTTTCAGTTGACCATGTTTGCAAGCTGGTTATCATAGGCTAAATTTTACACTGGAGAAACTCTGATTTAAGCAGTTAATACATAAGTACTCTGAGCTTTTATTTATTTGTTTATTTTAAATAGGAAGTACCAGTCCGTGGACAAATATTTCAACCTAAGATACAATCCTAACTGGAAGAACATGAAAGGCATAGCAGAATTTTCTGCAGTGCAAAAAGCGCATCAAGTTTCTTCAAGAGGCAGCGTGGACCTTTCACAAGATTCATTTTATCTCCTTTCCAAGGACTGCCCAAAAGAAAAGACTCAACAGATGGCAAAATCACAAGATACCTCCCCTGACTTTGATACAGAAGCACTAAACTTTCATGAACCAAATGCCATGGTCAGCAGGAAACCTTTTAGGTTACATGTTAAAGGGAAGGAATCAGAAAAGGACTGGCATTTCAAAGACAGCCCCAGTACATTCAGCAGTGCTTTTGCTCTTCGGATTCAAGATAAACCAGAAAGAGTAAAAAAGAACTTTGTGGCAAAAAATAAACGGACCTTAGGGTTAGGTACACGCACGGGAAATTCCTATCTTCAAATACACTGTAAAAAGCAAGGGAAAGGTCTTCAAGAACAGGTAGGGCGTTTCTAATGTCTGTGTGATCTTTCAGGTTTGCATGACAGGTGACTAGATTTACCATCTATCTTGCAATGAATTATATGATTTCCAACTGGCGAGTCATCAGTTATTAGATCAGACAGACCAAAATTCATATTTGAAATCCACCAATAGATGCTAGTAGTGCACAGTAGTTGCATTTGGAGGGCAAATCTTACGCTCAGTTTATTGTAAGATTTAAGTTAAAAGGTGGTTCGAGTTCCTAAAACAATTTGTACGTGAGTTTATTGCTTTTAGCTGCTATACATTATGCATAGTGGGGGAAGGTGGAAGTAATTGAATGTTTACACTGAGTTGTAGCACAGAAAATACTCAATTTACAAAACTGCCGAGACTTCCAAGTGACACGTTCTTGGAGGCTAATGAACAGTTGACACAACACTAGAGGGCATCTGCTGACAACATTACAATGAGGGCAACAGTGGACAAGCTCTTTTCTAGCAGAGCTATTAAGAACGCTTGTTTATTTCAGTTATAATTTAGTTGATGGTGAAAATAATTAGTGTAGATTGATGCTAATTAAAGCTATGTTGATATGATTATGTTTACTATTGGGGGAATTCTGGAGAAGTTTCATATGTAAGCGCTGAAGCCAGGGATCAGAACTTCATTGTGTAGACACTCTGCCAAGTATCTAACAGAAACAAGTACCTATGCTGTGGATAGAACGGATGGGGGAATTTTATAAAAGGTCTGTAGCATCATATATAGCTGTCTTATAGCAGTGAGTCCAAAGTTATTCCTGCTTTTCACCCAAAGCAAAGTGGTGTCCAAAGCCTTAGGATCCAACAGAGAGCAGCAGACAGCAAGCACTAGTGAGGGTAACATGGGGTTTCTGTGAAATATAGCGGCCCATGAGGGCTTCAGGGGAGAAAGAAGTTTAAAAAGTATCTTTAGACAATTACAGACATATAGAAATCCAAACCTTGACTCAGTGCTCCCCATCCTCAGGTCAGCAGTTAAGTTTTCTGTGTTAGTCTGGTTACTTCGCCTGAAAAAATGTAGCAAAAATGCAGGTAAGCAGAAAAGCAAGTCAGACATGTGGAACACCTTCTGAATGCCTTTTTTTTCCTCTCTAAAATGGAATATTTTGAGCTTTGCAGAAGATTGGAGCTCTGTTGATAGGATCACTGTTGGCTGACAGGTGTTGTGATTATGAAATAGCATTTAAAGCACTTTACATATAACTTCAGCCAATTAACATAACAGTGGGTATAATATTGCAGGTTTGTTTTTGCAGGATTTACAACGACTACCTCTGTGCATAAAGGTAACCATCTGTATGTCTCAAAATATATCTTAAATGTACGTTGATCTCTATGTTTACTTATATATACACACACATATATAGCATTTTTAAAACATCAAGTTCTTGGCAGTGTTGCCTGATTCTTTAAGAACCCCATGAGTGAGAGAGAGAGAAAAGTAGCAGCCCAATCTAGCTCAGCTGTACTCAATCTGAGTTGCTTTCCTACCTACAAGCCCCTTACTTCAAAGCAAGGAACATAATGTACAATTTTTTAATGGCTCTAGACCAAGGCACTCAGACTCTCTGTGCACTGCGCCTTACCTCAGTGTAAACACCTAATCAGGATTGCCTGCGCTTCCACAATAGCAGCCAAATGCAATTCGAGAACCACGAGCCTTTGAAGTCCCCACTGCAAAGGCCGGTTTTCTAGTCTGGGATAATGACATGCCATGATTGCTGTCTTTGTTGTATCTTTTCAGTAGAGAAGCAATTATGGGCCTCAATTTAACAGAATAGGCATTACACAGCTTATGATGCTCAAAATGCAATTTCATTTGATCATTTTCTCAATTTGATTGGTATTAATAGAATAGTTCACAAAAAAATGCTGGCAGAGGTTGTGTCCTGTTCCTCTTTCAAAGAGATAATGTAGAAGTATGCTTTACCTGCCCAGTAAACCATCAATACAGCGAGGCGGTTGGTTCCACCAAAAACATCTTCCCGGCTGCAAAGCTGTGTCCAGCTACAGTTCAGGGAACCTCTGTAGAAACTTGAAAATTGTTAAGTTTTCCGAAGGCCAACAGAATATGCATCATCTAGCGATTTGAAATTGGGCAATGTGACTCACTTGTAGGCAGAGTTTATTGCAGATGTTTCATCGTCCTAGTCCTTCTTCTAGTCCTAGTTCTGGTCTGTCATCCCCAGAGATGTCAGGCTCACCCTCCAAAAGGATTAAGCACTTCCTTGCGCCCATTTCACCATGATGATTATCAGTTAATAATGCTTTTGGTCACAAGTATCTTCTCCGTGTGATTACTACTGTGTTAACAAATGGGGAAGTAAAAAAAGTCATTTTAAAGAAATTGCATAATTGAAAAACTATTGAAACACTCAGGTCTCAAAGGGATATTTTTATTGTCATATTTACAAGGGTATTTCTTGGCTTCAAAATATGTAGCACCACCAGCCACCCTTGGAAAATTGCTCAAATTGTATTTTCAGTCCTTTTGCCACCATGATTGTGACCATATAAAAATGTTCTTCTTTGTGAGATTGCTATTTTACCCAAATTTATACCATTGTCGGGCTATACACATTCAATTTTCTGTGGCTCCTCCCTATACTTTCTACCAGAATTACTGCATTTTGCCCTCTTTTTCTTCCCCGTGACTGTTATTCAAGACTCTGCTATGGTGTGTGTCAGTCAATGCCTTGGTACACGGGTTGGCTGCCTGGACAATGACAGTTGCCTGCTTGCTCTTTTGGTAGTGGCTACATCTCCCGACTCTTGGATCAACTGAGAAGCCCAGACATTGGAGAGTGTCTGTGACGAGTGCTTTTCTATGCTGCGTACTTCCTGCAATTTTCTTTTCTTTATTTCCTTTAAAAGCAGAAGAAATATCCCCTACTACCAAAATACTATTACTTTTTCTGCCTTTTTTTAAAGTTGGTCTTCATTTAGCAGTTCATTTTCTTGTTATCCATGATTTAATGCCTACCTTTACCATTTCAGCTTTGCTAGGATACAAATTTTTTTTCTTTTTCCCCACAAGACTTAGGAACTTGTACCTGTTTAGGCTATCTGAATTTGTGGCCATAAATATTTTTTGTTGTTGTTGAAGGTTGAAGATACTCAAGCTGCTAATGAAGAACCAGTTCAGAATGTCCTACCGTTTCAGAACATGGGAATGGATCCTGAAGACAAATGGTATCTGAAGTCACAGCAGCTCAAGGTTCCTTTTCGATAAAACATTATTGCTGAAATATAAATGTAGAAAACATATCAGTTAGAATATTTCACTCTGTAAGGCTTCCTTGAAATATTAGTTACTGAATGTAAATCCTTAGACAATCACCCAGATAATCCATAAAAAATTAAAGCCTATGCTGCTATTCATATTGAATACTTTTAAAACAAAATAGATCTCCTAATCCGAATAAATTCTGATCTTAAAGAATAACATCTATTTAGGAAATTATTTGGTTAACAAGAAGTTAAAATGCAAACTAGTATATAGCTATTTTTAATGATTCATGAGTATTATAAGCCTTATTATATTCCTATAGCCTTATTATATACTCCTTGTCTCCCAAATTCCAGTGTACACCTGGAGGTTACCATAAAACAGAATTTTACAGGTACCAAGTTTTGTGGTGAGCTCCAGCTTACAGTTAAGCCTACAGATCTGTTTCACGCTTACCTCTCAGACCAATGCAGTGGTTAGTAACAGAGGACAAAACCAAAAAAAACAAAGCATTTCAGAACCAGAACATGAAGCCAGCTAGAACTCTTATTAGCAAATCTAATTGCTATCTTTGTATCAAATGTATCTGAAATAATTCAGGCAAACTGTTTAAATTCCCTGCACCTCATTTAAGACTGGAGGCTGCACTTGCTAAAAGAGTGAACAAGATTTGATGCTGCTATACACTGCAAGTGATTTGCTTGACATTTTACAGTGCTGGTTATTCCATCCAAATGGGCAGACATTGGCCCAGTCTCAGTTTGGCAGCAGTTCTTCCTTTCCACCGGTAGCGCGAGACACCAGAGCTCTAATCGTTACTGCAGAGGTCGAGCTAACAAATCATCATCTTGGCACCGGGAGCCAGGATTCCCCAGTGCTAAAGCTTCCACCAAAACATTCTTCTCTCTATGTGGATTTAATACGTACCATTAAGCAGTTATTCTGAGTGTGTATGCTATGTAGTGATTGCAAGTGCTGCTAACAAAAGAACCCTAGCGAGGCAGGAGGGTGAAATAGAGGATTTCAGTGCTGACAAAGATTAAATGGATTGGGAATGGATTTGTATCTTACCTAGAAGGAAAGCCATGTCTTTCCTCCAAAGGGGCAACACCTGATTTATTAGTTAGGAAGTGATGATTCCTAAATATACTTCAGATTTAAAGTATATCGGTTCAGCTCAAGTTTAAAGATAATCACAATATTTTCTTAACATTGTGATCCTCAGATAAATTAGAGAAGGACAAAAACAAAGTATAAAATATTAAGGTATTACGTGAAATAATCTTTTCAACTCTTAGCTAGTTGGATCCAAACCCTTTTAAAGGCAGTTTCCATTGACTTAAGCTAGCTTTGCATCAAGCTGAACAAATCCAACCGTAGTTTTTCTGTTCAGTTTAGACAGTCTCCATGCTCTTGGGTGCAAACCAAGTAAGTCCTTGTGAAATTCCCATGTTTCCATCTTCACGCTCCTGAAATTCTCTTAGCAAGGATGTTCGTACGTACAGATTTCTTGCTGAGGTGTCTATCAGCTATTAAGAAATGAAGATCTGTTTTATATCTTGTTCTTCTTCGAGGCCTCCCTACTCTTCTACTCACAGTTCCCCAGCAGCCCTTTGTCCAGCTTCCCAACTTGCCACAACCGTGGAGCAACACCAAGGACTCACTCATTTGGCAGACGCTCCCTTACCCGACCAGCTCTGGTTCCACCTGCTCCCACCGATAATGCTGCAGCCGGGAAGCGGCTCGCAGCTACATGCAGAGAGGGGCCAAGCAAGTCAAGTCAAAATAAGCCGGAGCAACTCAGAAGGCTACATAGTGCACATGGAAAAGCAAAAGCAGCCTAAAGTCCACAAGAAGGTAAGAAAATAGGATAGAGTGGAACATAGCTTGATATTTGTTGCCTTTAGGGTGGGGTTTGTTTTTTTTTTTCATTTTGTTTTGTTTTTACATAACCCAAAGGTCTTCACAGAAAAGAAAAAAACAAAAAAAAAAAGGTGACTGGGGACTGTTTTGTTTTTGTAGAGTACCAACTAACACACAGTGATTCCCACATCACTTTCAGGCTTGATTAGCTCACAACGCAGAGAGCAGCGTTTGTCCTTCAAGTTATTCCAGTGATAAAGTGATTTAAAATAAAGCTATTTGTATAAAGCAGCAGGTAGCCAGGCCTCAGACCTGAGCAAGCCATTATCCTGGTCACGCTCATTTGCTGGCCAACACAAATCTCTTGGTTTCCAAGGGAATCAAACTGAACAGCAGCAAACTTACAGGATTTATAAAGCTAATAGCATAAACATTATTACAAGTCTGCTGACAATCCCAATGTGGTCCTTATTAAAACTGGATTCTTCGTCTTTTCTATGTGTCCAGATTTCATACTGTACCCACTTAACACAGATGCAGTGAATCAGCATAGAGATACCCCTGTGAGCCCATGACAAATTAAATGTTTAACAAGTTGCTCCATGTCTCAGGGCAGACAAGCTAAGCTGGAATAATGACTCATGTGCTTCATCTAGGAGACAGTTTGTGTATTGCTGCTTCAATGGCTCTGACAAGAATTAGTTGCATTATGATAGTAACTGCAGGGCAGATTTCCTTCCCTTTCTGTTCCCCTGAGTTCAAATCGTAGCCAGAGCTAAGGTTAAAATTGGTACTTGAATCCTGCTCTTGTTTTGGGTGCCCACTACAGGACTTGTGCTAATTATTCCCTCTGTGAAATCACAGAGAAAAAAGCCTGTTGCTGCTGTTTGTTTTCCAGCTGTATCGTTCCAAAGCCTACTACAGCGACCTGAACGTGAGACTTGGAGGCCTTGGACCTGACTACGAAGCAGTCAGAGAGAAAGTAGGTGGGAGTAGGTAAAGAGAAACGGGTGTAAATGGAAGACTCTGCTGGAAGAGTGTTTCATTGATGCATCCACTGAGAGGTTTGATTAACAATACGCTTGTTCCCTTTTGTCAGAAAGAAAAGTTAAGGCAACAAAAGGAATATGCAAAGCAAATTAAAGAGCACAACATGAAAAACATGACTTCTGTTCAGAGGCTGCCTGCAAAACCCAAGGTTACAACTTCAGTGTCAAGGCAGAAGGTAAGAAGAATCCATTTCTTCTTTTAAGTCCGATTGTTATTTTAGGTTGCGGTTATCTTCATATTCATATCCTCAGGCTCTGGAATATGCTAAGAAGATTCCTAGACCAAAAACTTTTGTAACAAGGCAACCAGAGGAAGAAGCGAAAGACGAAAAAGTTCTACCACAGATTTTAAGAAGAAACCATTTACCTCAGATTGCATCCTTGGAAACTTTACAAGACAGGCATGAGAAGGAAAAGCAAGTTGTAGCTGCTTTCAGAACCCTGCATATCTTATAGGGAATTTGAAATTATTATGGATCTCTTCAAGGCAGATATTATCCAAATTGTTTAATTATGAGCTATTACTACCACTTGTTAATCTATCCTACCAAGGAGATATAAGGTGGTCTGTTTTCATAATTTTTAAATTTTGGAATCAAATCTAGAATAACTTTTTTTAAATAAACAGTTGCATGTGGAGCATTAAATATAACGGTCTGTGTTTCTTTCCCTCTTTGCCTCTTTAAATCTGACCTAGCAGTTGCATCGTTCAGATTAATCAGTTATTGGTTTGTCACAACCAGATCATTTTTACCATGCCAAATATGCAAGCATCTCTATGAAACATTAAAAATAAAAATACCAGGTATTTCTCTTGCATGTGCAGAGGAGGTTTCAGCAGACTAGCCAGAAACATAGCCCCAGATAATCCATTGCTCATAAGAAAGTAAAAACCTGCAGCAAATATTATCAGCTGCTAATGATAAAATTCTAATTACTCAACTGCTGCTGTGTTATCTGTTAGTGAATCATTTTCACTTTAAGGCCAGAATTTTGGAACTTCATCTAGCACAAGCAAATGCAAAGCAAGTACTGGCTGTTCATGCAGGCAATCTGTTATTAGCCAGAAGCTGTTGAAAAAATACATTAAGTAACTGAGGATAATTGAGAGCTACATGTTTGAGAGGAAACAGCTTATAACAGATTAAATCTATAAAAATAACAACAAACAGATGGGTTTCTTATGATGGTTCTGTTTCTTTAACTTAGTAATTTATGAATTAAATCAGCATATGGAATGTGATTAGAAAACACAGCAAGGGAATTTGGAAGATACCACCACCAAAATCTCTCAGAAAATAGGCCATTTAAAAGGAAAAAATATTATGTTTAATTGCTTTAGCCAATTTAATGGTTCCCCTTTAGAGTGAGGGACAGATAATTAGTCTTTGGGCAAAGACAATTCTCCCTGACGGAGGCTAACAGTGGGAAGGTAAGGTAGAGAATAAAAGCTTATATCTTGGAAATAGCTTTGTTTTTTAACACATGCTCACTATTTTTTGTTAAAAATAAATAAATAAAAAAAAGCTTTAGCCCATTCCTGGGTTAACCTTTCGTTGGTGGGTTGTGTCACAAGTTCCTGGAAGAACTTTCCAGCCATTGTGCATTGAAGTAGCATCTTCCTGTCAAGCCCTCCCGACCCGCGTGAAAAACAGGGATCTCGTCACTCCGCTGCTCCCTTTCCAGCACACTCCCTGGCCCTTGCCTGCTCTCTGCTCCCGTGTGGGATCCACATGCTTCAGCGTTTGGCCCCCAGTTGTAATATGGAAATATTTCCCTCCAGCTTCTGCTTTTCTAGCTTTATTTTTAAACCAAATGATAGCACTTTGAAGCATTTCTGATTAGGGAACCTCAACTTGTCGTCTCTGCTTAAAAGTGATAATCCCCCCTTAATACAAACCTCAAGTGCCTATTTTAATGAAACCTTCAGATGAATATCAAAGAGCTGTTTACTCGTATCTAATATTTTAATTAGATTATATTCTCAATTTAACCCATTAAATCCCCTTTGATGATCTCCATGTTTAGTGTTTAGCCCCAGATGCTGGATGTAATGAATATTGGACCTTTGATTTAACAAGAACTTCTGCCTTTCCAGCCTGACTCTCTTTGTATCCTCCTTTTTTTATTTTCAGTGCTATAGAATTCAGTTAATTGAAGAAGTCTCTTACCACCACACATTAAGGAACCTAAATTAGCATCCCTTTTCTGATTAGAAAATGCAAGCAGACATTTTCTCTTTGATCTGAGGATTGAGTTGAAGTAGGCAACAGCCCCTGAAAATGAGCTGATGGCCTTATTATGTGGCTGACATGCAGATGTGTCCGTGTGGTCCAAAATGCTTAATGTCTTAATTGATCACCTTCCTCCCTGCCTGTCATCCTACTACCTTTTAGAGCTCCCAGGAATTAGGATGATCTCTTGGGGTGGGTGCATTTTCTTAAATTAAAACGAACTCTTAGGAAACATTAAAAACACCTCTGCTCATGTTATGCTTCTATTAGCAAGCCGGGTATCATTTATGTGATGCTGCTTTGGGAGGGGAGAGGGAGAAAGTAGATTAAAAAAAATTACACTGATCATGATCATCTCAGAAACCATTTGGAAAAGACTGTATTTTTTTTCCCCACAGGAAAAGACATTATTTGCAGCATATGTGCAAAGAAAATCTTTTGATCTACCTCAATACTAATGCAAATTCTTCCTGCACCGAACAGACAGGGTGGCGCAAAAAGGGCCCGTACAAGTAAATGATGAGCATCCATCTGCTTAAAAGCAAAGGCCAAAACTTAATGCCTTTCAAATTAGGAAGACGAGGAATTTAAATGAGAAATAGGCCTCAAGTTTTGCATTAAGCATTCCGGAGCTGGAGTAGAACCTGCCTGCTCTAGTCCCGTTGCTGCTGCACAGCCCCTTCTGCCTCATCCTTCATCCTTCATCCAGCTCCTCTGCCTTGCTAGGATGTTGCCAACTGAAGGGCACCAATGTACCCGCACACACCAGACCGTGGAAGCGCTCAGCATCTCTTGGGGACACATCAACCCAACGGGAAGGTTGTCATCAAAGGGGATGCTCGATTCCCTCCTTCCTTCTCGTCCTCAAAATGTGGAACCACCTCCTTGAGCACAAATAACTGCCTCCTGTCATACAGTCAGAGCAAAGACAACCACCAGCTCTGCAGCAAGTTATAACACAGACATTGCCTTTGCCCCTCCTCGTTGCTCAGACCTAAGGACACCCTGGTTGTGAATAAGCTGGTTTGTAACAAAAGAACCAACTCGGTGGCTGCTTCCAGTCCCACCACTTGCGTGGCGGGAGAAGTGGCTCTAGGTGCAGATTCACGGTGATGGGTAAATGGGGACAATCTCCATTGGCGAGGGCTGCCGGGGTGAGAATAGAGCCTTTCCTTAGGGAAGCAACTGGAGCAGTTGGAACAGCATCTCAAGAGAGCAAGGCACAGAACTCAGCTGCTTGCCTGTGCTCTGGGCATCCCAGGAACCGGTGGCACCACGAGTTAACTCATCACCACGAGTTAAGCCCAACATCTTCCTTGAAAAACCAGCTGAACCCTCGCACTGCGGTCCACTGTGAGATCCCTCTTCTTTTACACTTGTTTTATATCTTCCTGCCTTCGCTGCTAAATACAGCACTTTGCTACTGCTGCATGAATTTAGACTCCATCAGCAGCTACCCCTTGCACCAGCCCATCCTTCAGCTGGTCAAGCCTTTCGCACTAAGTGCGATGCCCGTCTTCGTATTTTGTCCTTTCTGCATGGATGCCAAATCTGCAGAGCATTCCCAGGGACTAAGTTTATCCTCATTCTCGTTGTAGAGCATATTAGACACTTCAGAGCTAGTTCCTCCGAACCAGAAGCAAATAACTCTCCCTAGGACCTCCGACCAGCCTCTCCGGTCACACTAACAGGACGAACAGAAGAGCCTTGTTACAACTTCGACAGGCAATGGAAGAAGAAATGTTTCACCCGAGCTTATTATGGTTTCGTTTAAACCACTTAGAAACCAGATTAATCCAAGGCAGAAATAAGCCCCTTGGAAAGCCCAGCAAGAGCCCCCAGGCAGGAGCCTGCAGTTAATTAAGGTGATGCTGTTGGGTGCTGTGACTGGGGAGGCAGGACAACGTCGTCATTTCAGGCGGCTGCAGAGCCTCTTTTCTGCCTCGTAAAAGTGAGAAATGTCAAGGGAGACAGAGGATAAAACAGTCCAAACAAAAGAAAAAATCCACAGGAAAGTGTTATGAGATGTTATAAAGGACTATTTTTTTTTTTATTTTGTCTAATGAAAACAACAACCAACATTGACCGCTGAAATGAAAATTTAAAAACATGATTTCATTTCAGAAAGCGCAGAGAAAAATCTGTAATAAAAGGTAAAACTTCAGTGACACTCTGAGAAATAGGAAATCTACCAAAAAACCAATAGTTCACTACCATTTCTACCCTCAGCTTTGTTAGACCAAGGAAGAGCAGAAGCCTGCAGTTCCCCTGGAGTAAGGCAGGAGCAGGGAATGAACACCCATTTCCCTCGTTGTAGCAGGAATCTCAAGCGAACCAAACACCTTCCCTGCCCCTTCTCCACTCCGAGCTCGGGTAGCTGCCCCCAGCAGGCGCAGGCACCGCAGCCCCCGCGTCTCGGTCTCGTCAGCCCCGCGGATGCAGCGCAGGACGCGCTGCCGCGGACCTCGCTGCGCGCTGCTCTGCGTTCCGCGCGGGGCTTTGAGGCTGCTGCCAACAGCGGCTCTGGCTTTACACAGGAGGG
>VWPW01028877.1:0-83724 GCA_013389825.1 Crypturellus undulatus
TAGCCTGCCCTTGAACCCTTACCCACAAGTTCTCAACTCACTCATTCACTCCCACGTAGAGCTCCATGCATTCCAGTTGCCACAGTGGTGGCAGTTTAAAAAAAAATATATATATATACACACACACACACACTCACTCACATACATGCATCACAGTTAGGGAAGACAGCTGAGAGCAGAACACCCAGAGAAGAAGCACTGAGGCAAGAGCTCTGCCCCAGCTGGGGCAGGAGACGTGCTCCAAAATGGTGGGGCAGCTGCGCTGCTGCACTGGGGCTGCAGTGCAGGCCGGGGGCAGCCGGGGCCTGCAGGGCCAGAGGGGCCTGTGGGCAGCGGGACAGGGGGAACGACCCCTGCGTGGAGCTGCCCTGTACGTCAAGTAGAGGCCATTCGGTGCCCTTCCAGTTAGGAAAAAAAACATTCAAATAAAAGCCCTGCTTTTATCAGGATAAAAGGTTTCAATAACAATATTGTTATCAGGAACAAAGGTAGCCATAAAGCAAAGCTGTAACATCAGTTATAGAGCCCTAAGGAATTCCTTTTCGTATTTTACTGCCACTCAAAGCAGAAATATTTAATTTATGCTTAATTTCAAGACCTAGTTAATGATTCCATTATTAGAGAAGACTTGTAACTAATGGTAAGTTTCCGCTTTAAGATAGAATTAGCTTTCAGCCTGAGAACCATAGATTAGAGCTACATGTGCCTTCCCCTATTTGTAAGGGGGGAAAGAGCAAGCAATAGAAGAAAAGAGTAAGAGAACAGAGAATTAAGTACTGAGAAAGAGTGGTCCTAGAGCTGAGGAGAAAGTGAACTACCATGTCCCTCATCTTAATTCACTGTAGTCCTCGATCATAAAGGAATCTATGTTAATTGATGGATCCTCATAGCAGGCCTTAAGAGGACCTTGGACCTCAAGGGGAGCTACTTGTGTCTTCTTGTTAAATACATAATGCTTACACCAGCGTAGGATTTAATACACTGAACACAGAAAGGTACATTAATATGCTGTCCTCAGCTGTAAGGTGTATATTTACCCAAATAATGCCTAGCGTGGTAATGTAACTCCCTGGAGAGACCAAGATCGTGATTAAAGAAGGTGGTGACCTTGCTTCCAGTAAAGAAAAATAGAGCAGACCTCAGCCTCTTAATCCTTAACTTTCTCCAAAACTTTATCCAGCTTAATGTGTTGTTTGCCCAAAGCTGCCATTCTAAAAATTCCTTAGACAATTCCTTTAAGGGATTCTCTTGAGGAGATATCTGAGGTGAGAGCAGATATATGGGAAAAATACTCATTTTTTACCTTTTTACATAAATCATTGTTTAGCTAAATAAGCCCTCAAAACATTACTTTTTTTTCTTTGCCATAAACCTTATGAACAAGCTATGGCTATATTCACTTTCATTTCACAGAAAAAGCTCAATTATACTCATGCACACACTGTTAAGAATTGACATCTGAAGGGTCATGTTATCCTTAATAGTCTGTTGCTCCATATATATATTAAAGCAAATCAGGATCTCTGAAATAAAGACTCTTCCTCTGTGGGGGAGGGGGAAAAAAAAAAAAAAAAAAGGAAGGATCTGTTTTTCAGCTAGTGAGAAATACTATTAATTAACAATAGCTGCTATAATTACCCTTTAAGCTAATAGCACAGTCAGACAATTAGGTAACTACTGTGCTCAGTCCCTTTTTACAGAGTGTAGGGGCAAGTAAGGAATGCTCTTTAAGGACAACCTGGGCATTTAGAGCTTCAAGCTGTTTACATTGACCTTAGCCCTACAAAGTCAAAATGCCTCAACGTTGGTTCCACAAAGCTAATAGATCTGGTTACAGGGTGCAAAACACCACAGGCGGTAGGTGGGATGCTGAGCTGGGTGCTAAGCGGCTCTGTTACCACAAAGATCTCCTCAGCCTGCCAGAGGGGAATCTTTATCAAAGCAGTTTTAGCTGGAACAACACCATCCACCACACTGATGTCACATGCTGTCTAGCCCATGGGCTCTTCTTGCCCTATTTTCACTCTCAGTAGCCTGAGGTTAAGGACCCTGAATATCACTTCTCTTTTTAAGTAGATTCATTCCTAGCACCCTCTCATTTAAAAAAATCCAAACCTGAGTCTTTGTAAACCTTCTACTGAATGACTTCAACTAAGAAAGTTTCAAATTGCCATATAAGACCTAACCATTACAAGTAGAAATATTAAAGCAGTTTTGAACTTCTGATAACGCACAATCTGTCCCAAACTAAGGGCAAAGATAGCAGGGCTGCAATGCAGACTGCAAACTTGATGATTTTCCTCATCCTCCTAATGTTTTCTCTCAGGCATCCCAGTGCAGTCTAACCAGGCAGAGGTACTGGGCCTGCTAGCCTGGGGAGGAGGGAACTGTGATGCCTGGACCCATCCGAGAATTTGAGGAACGACCAAGTGCAGCACAAAATCTCTGCTCATGTGCCTCTGTGGCACCTCAGTAGCTGAACCAGGGCAGGGTAAAGGGTCTGAGCTGGGCTCACAAGAAGGCTCTCAGCACTGAGTGCCCCTTGAGTGCAGAGTATCTGTTCCACAGTATACAGAGAATCAACCCGATGTAAACTAAGATGCAGAAATTACTCTTGTATTGAACAGATATCCTCCAAGGGAACATTTGGGATCCCCCAAGTTCAAGGACAACTTGCATCTTCCAAAGGAAAGGACAGAATGACACCATGGAGATATATGGGGAGCAGAATGGGGCTCCCAAGACCAAGTGACACCCAGTGGCTTTGGCCTGGTGCTTCTCCGAGGACAGCGGCTAATACTGGCAACAGGCAGCTAGTTCAAGCAATCTACCACACACACCCCTGCTTTGCAACAAGGTCCCCGTTACGCAGTCTGCCTGGCAGAGCACAGCACGAGCCAGGTACAGGGCAATAGGCCATAGCACACAGCAGCAAATGGTGTCTCGACTTCCGGCTAATCTGGCAGAAAGATTATTCTGTGTTCAGCTGGAGCAAATCTGTGCTACCAGATGACCTTGTAGGGCACAGCAGCAGCAGTAATTAGAGACCCTCAATTCACTGGTAATAGGAAATCTTAGAGTCTGCAGCAATAGCAGTCTGGGTCATGGACTGTAATACACAGCAAAGAATCCTTGCTATATCAGGAAGTAGAAATACAGGAAAGTATCACAAAGCTTTAAAGAGTGCTGCATGAAAGAAGGGTTTTATCTGAGGGAAAAGTGGCTCCCTCGTAGGGAAAAGATGCTTTAGGAGATTGTGGTAATCTTAAAAATCTAAAAATACAGCTGAAATTGAGATGTGTTTTGATGAGGAAAGGGAAATATGAAGGAAAAGCAAAATAAGGTCAATCTGTGGAACGGAGAGAAAAGTAAGGGCAAGATTTAACACTGACATAACCTGAATATTGTAGCACTTATCTTGTCAACATTGTTAGTTTTTACCAGAATACAGCACAGAATGTACATAACACCAAGAAAAAGCTGAGGAAAAACAGTAGAAGCATTTGTTAATGTGGCATGCTAAAAATTATATGCGTACCTCAGCACATTATGTTTAATGGTATTAAATTTGCATAATTCCCCCTCACATTCTTTTGCCTTCCTGCTTTGGGATATTGCAAGTTGTAGATGTTTCCTTTAAAAATCCTACCTGCACTTTCACAAACATCACAGGCTGAAAGTGTAGAAGAGGCGACAAGAGCAATGAGGCACAATGTTGGGTGAAAAGTTGTGCTTCTATTTTAAAATGCTTTTCCAAGAGACTGACTGTATTTCTGGCTTGTCCAGACCAGACCTGGGTGTGTTCTTCCTCTGGTCAACACGAGGGAGTGCAGGTGTGACTATTAACTACTTGTCCTCAGGGCTATGGCCTGGAAAGACACTCAAGTTCATAACCTCTCATCTGTGCTCTTTCCAGCTATCTTATTGCATGAGACAGGCACATATTTTCCCTTATGGACCTCCCAACAGACCAAAACTATAGTCATTGCTGAAGAGGTCATGAAAAATAATATCTGACAGTTTTAGCATTTCTCTTCTCGCAGGAAGGAAATTGGATAAAAAACACTGCAGAGATGACAAGGTTGCTGCTAAGAAGGTTTCTCCCTTTCAGGGATGTGCATATAGCACGCTTATTTGAGAGGCAGGAAATCACTGTTCAAAATTTCTGTGCACACATAATACTAAATTTTGAATGCAGCGTTTCATTTTAGACACACATTCTCACCTGCCCTGAAGCAGAATTGCAACATTTATTTCCTGTCTTAAAATCTCACCAGGGATTAAATAAATAAATAAATAAATGATAAAAAAGAGAGAGAGACAGAAAAAAAAAAAAATCGAAGTGAGGCTGTGCTGCACCCCAGAAGCATCTGCCCTTCACTGATGAGTCCTGTGGTACTCTACCAGTCTCATCCAGTGCATTTTATTTTTGCTTACATAGAAAGCAACACAAATCCTTGCCCAAACCTTGAGTCTAGCACAGACTCAATGACAGAGCAAGCACTCGCGAGACTGTATCACTGCTGATGCCACAGGACCCAGCTGTTCAGGCACGTTCTGACTATGCAAGATTTCACTGTCCTTTCACATACAGGCCTGCACTCAAAATAACAAGCCAAGGGAAATTGTTTATATCGCACACATGGCTTTGTTTCCAAGCAAAGCATTGAACACACAGAGCAGCTTCTCATGCTCTGCTGTGTGACACTATGGTAAAGAGCTGATTAACTTTTGCATCTGAAGTACCTTTTGCCTGGGAAGTGACAATGACAGTAGTCAGTTTTCCAATATCAGCTCTGCCAGAGGATCAGTTTCACAATATAATGTTCACTAATTAGTGACAGATACAAAGGGTCTCCAAAATAAAATCAAAGTCATCCTATTGTTATTGATTTCAGAACACTGGGATTGTAAAATAAATAAAGCAAACACTATCTTAGCACACAAGGAGGGAAAACACGTAGTTAGCTAGTTTATAGTTGTTCTGCTTCTAACCAGGCAAGTGCCTGTGCAAGATGCAAAAAGCTTTCCCAGGCACTGGACATGGGGAAGCTGAAAGCAAAGCTATTCCAAGGAATCATAAACTCCAGAGCAGAAAACAAGCTTCCTCCATTTGGATTTAGCAGTTTGGCTAAGCCTTTCCCCAGGAGATTTTGAGCTGATGGTGTAAGAGGTTCATTCTCTGGAATATTATACAATCTGAACACATGCCTAGTTATTAAAACCTTATCCAAAAGTCACTTCCTTTGTCACTCATACATACATCCATGGAAGAGAGACTCATTAGGGGAGCACTGTTTACAACACCTGCTAAAATTGTTATAAAGTGAGAGATTACAGTTATGATTAAGAACTCATGTATGAACATAATTAATAGTCTTTAGAAAGCATAAGACGCAGTTTACAAATAATGCCCATAAAAATTGCTGAGCATACTAGTCTGGCCTCTTGCATTTCACAGGTTACAAATATAGAACTTCTTCACAGTAACTTACAGGAGCATTTGTTTGCTTTTCACAAACTTGTCTGTCCTTTACCATTACCAAACCTGCCTGTCCAGTAGGATCTAATACCTAATGCAAATCCACAAATAAGCGAGAGGACTGATATTGAGCTAAAAGGAACTGGAAAGAGATACACTGTTTCTTGGCAGGTGGGGAAGAAAGCACCAGGACCTTTTCTCACGGACACGCTAAGTAAAACGTAGTTTCCTAGCTTTACTTTTCAGTCCGTCCAGAAATAATCAAGTAAAGCTTCTAAATTTGATATTGCTCTACAGTTTTAGAAGTTAAAAAAAGCAATCAAACAAACAAAAAAGCAGAAGGCACAAGCACTGTGGTAGCTGACTCACAACATACCTTGGCTATAGAAGGAAGGTCCCTGTACTTGCTGTTGAGGGCACAGCCGGTTGAGTGCTCACGCAAAGCATCGCTGTCAGGGAGACAAAGAAAGCCCGTTCATTCGTGTCAAGAGCAATATTTACTCGTGGGCAACATATCTGAGGAGATCTTGGCTGGCAGACGCAGTGCTAGTTTGCTGTGCTCTACCCACATGCTTCTCATCTTCAGGAGAGGAAGCTTGTTACTTGCTGTGAAACCTGCTTTTACAGATAAAACTGGATATAGAAAAATCTGTGCCATAGCTCCCTTTCAGCACTTGAGTCTTCCAAAACATAAACATGAGGCACCTTAGCACTTAAATACAGCCACCACCAAACTAATATAAGACTGCTAAGAAAAGACTCTTCTGAGGTGCAGAACAGCAATGAACAGCAGTAAGCAGTCAGTAGTTTGCATTCGACACAGACAAGGACAGTAAAATAGTTTACACACCCTGCACAGATATTCCTCAGAAAAGTAACCAAAGCTTAGAGTGAAGGCTATCAATTTTTAATTGAAATTTAATTCCCATGTTTTATCCTGTCAAAAGTTAAAGAACTAAGTCAGTTCAGGGCAAGGTTCTCCTACAGAAAATGCTGGCACTACAACCCTGTGTCAGACCACAGTTATGAAAACCCCAAGGAAAATTTTCATATTTGTGAGTGCGGGTAAGAGCTTTAAGTAATAAAGTTTCTGACTAGCTCCTTTTGTGCAACATATTTGGAGGAGACATAAGCAAAAACACTGCGTAAGACATAATAAAAATTACTTGAGCTACTGGATAAAGAGGTAATATCTACCTCTTAGTCGCTTTTCTACTGATTGGAAGGAGAGAGGAAGAAAATATTTTCTCTTTTGCCTAGTCTTACCTATCTGAGTAAGCAGAATCAGTTCAAGGGTGGTCTGTAAAACAAAGCATTTTATCCTTGAAATTACATGGGTACTTACATGTTAAGAGCAGTTGTATTCAGTCCATTTTCACCTGCAGAACTCAGAGCTGTTTTTGCCTACGGAACTCTGCCCATACGTGTGGAAAATCCTGCCTCAGCTGAGCACAGTTATGTTATTCAGACCCACCCCCTCCCCTATCCCACTAAACAGTATCAACAGCTGCATCAGTTTAAGCAAATTGCTAAGCCAGTACAACTGCGCAGACAAACCTTGCATGATAATAAATATTTCTAAAGTCTTAAACAAACTAGTTGTGGCTTAAATAATTGATGACTTTAAAGGGTTCGACTGAGACCTCAGGGGCTGTGCTGTATCACAGTATCTCCTCCTAAATCTTCTTAGAGCTACTGAAATGATAAACCTTAAATAAGAGAGGTTTTTCTCTCATGTTTGGTTGCTGGGTCTAGAAAATGACAGGTGTTAAATAGTGCATGCACCTGTGCTCTGTTAAACACATCTCCATCCCACAACAGGAGGTCATAATCCTGCTTTACCTCCAGCCATCCAGCCTGTGGATGGAGGGGATGAGTAGGAACGGCAGGGGGAAAGGAAAGGAAGAAAATATATTTCTCAAAATTATTTTCTTCTTTGTAGCTCAGATTTAAGCAAAACAGATAGCTAAACCGCAAAGAGGATTTTTTTTTGTCGTTGCTGTTGCTTTTTGTCTTTTTGTTCTATTTTTTGAGTAATAAATAGCAGAGAAATTTAAGCTTTTCACACGGTTTCAGCAGAGCTGTCCAGCTACTTAGAGCTGAACACTTCCATTGCAAAATCTCTATCCTCATACAGTGAGTAGGGCTCACTACCCAGGCTAGCACTTTATGCAGAGGGGGCAGCCAGTTGCTTCACAATCCCTTTCCATGGACACATTTGACAGTTCCCATGTGCTGCTTCCTGAGCCCGCAGGGCTAGCATGGGCTCAGGATTTCATCAACATGTTAATTCCACTGTGAAGCATTTGCTGAATTTGCTGCAATTTTAATTCCTGCCAGTTGGTTTCCCCTGTTGGAAAGCTCCTCAACCTGAGTCCAGCATTGACTGATCCCTCTTTCCAGTTTAGCTCTTTGAGCCAAAGCTGCCCTGATGCCTGCACAAAGGCTAGTGTGGACAGAAACAGACAGGAGATACAAGACTTCTTGCTTGGCTGACAGCAGAGCAACACAGCTGCACAGCTTCCCTTTGGGTAAAGCTGGTCCAAAGCAGCTGACTCTTCCTTTCAAGTCGCAGGTTAGTTTTGAGAATCAGTAGAGAGGAAGATATTTTATTGCTGGCAGCGTATGTGAGGTTTGAAGAGCAGGGAGTAGAAGATCCAATGGTGCACAGAGGTCTTCCTAATCTGTTTGAATTTTGTTTGTCAGATTACTGTTTTCCTCATCAGTATCTGTTAAATCCAAAAATTTTCCTAAACAAATCACTCAGAAAGATCACACACTTACTTAAAAATCCATTCTGTTAACTCTACCCTCCTCTTTTCCTTTCCCACATAACAACACAGTTCCACAGCAAACAGCAAATCTCTTACCATTGCTCAGACACATCAGCTGTGTGGCACAAGTGTCCTTGCTCAGCAATTCAAGGTTGTTCAAGCAGTATATTTTCTGCCTCCATTAGAAAGTGGAAACTGTGCCCAAGTAGGAATGTTTTTAATCTCAGCATGCCAAAGTGCCTGCCTTGCTCCTTCCTAATGAGCACAGTAGCTGTACTAGGTTAAAACACTGCAAGGAGCAAAGCCTTATCTCCTCCCGATTCTTACTTATGTCTCACAATCCAAAGGCAACTGTCTCACAGCTGGCAACGTGTGAGCAGCAAGATCCTGCCATACACTCCTCCCAAGCTATTTCACCACATGACAGTGGCCTACAAGTGCTTTAACACAGAACGTGAGACTCAGACTTTTCACCTTAACACAGTTTCAGCTTCGTTTCTTTCCTAGGCAGCGAGTACAGAACAACACTGCACAACTTTGCTGGTGAAACAGAGCCCGCTGGCATGTGGAAGGCCATCTAAAACACCCACGTGTTGCTTCCCACAGCGACACCCACTTCGTCCGTCCTCATAGAACCTCAACCACGCGCGCTCAGTTTTACACAAACAAGCACAACAGGAAATGTAAGCACATGTAGAAAACCCCAAAGTCAGATGCAGAGCAAGGAAGTTGTATTAACCATAAACAGCCTTTTCTTCAGTAAGTTCTTGTCTGCTCCCAAAGCAGGCTGGAGTGAGTACACATTAAAAATCAGACATGACAATTCCTAGAAGCCACAGACATCAGTACATCAAACCATGGCATAACTCTAATGTCTTGGGAAAGTCACTGCAGTAACAGTAATGTTGCAGTGAGCTGTGTTCCGAAACACAGTTTCAATATAGCAATATAGATTACAGCCTTGAAGGGAGCAACATTCCTGCATCAGTGACCAGGTTAAATTCAAACTGCATTTCCCTCCTCCTCCTCCAACTTTTTCAAAGTTTGGCTTCAATTCTTGGAAGGATTACACATGAATCCTTGACTGAAAGTAGCCTGTGTTCATAGGAAGCATAGGAAGATCAGCAACAACAATCAACAAATTATAAAGCTGATATATCAAATCCTGGTAAGTATCAAGTGTAATGAGTTGATTTGCAAATATCCTTCACTTGTAAATTCACAAAATGAGGCATTTGAAAAGTTGTTACATTTCATTGTATTGATAACTAACATGATGCTGACTTTGTAACATGCTTAATGTTAATTTTAGAATGGCTTGAACCTATTAAACAGAAAAAGAATCAATTAGCTTAATGCAGTGCTGAAGAAAATCCTACCCGCCCCACACACCTTGCAGCAAGTCCCTTTATTAAAAATAAGACAAAGCCCCACGTGGTCACAGCATGAATCCATTTATTAGCATTTCTTGTGAACGCTCGGTATTAATCCAGAGGACATGACAGCTTTGGCACAATTTCAGAGGTCCTCAGCTTCTGGTCAGTAGAAGAAGGGTTTAACAGGACTTGAGGGGAGGCTACTATATAATGAACGTAGGGAATTAAATATTTTTCCAACAAGTGATACTATAGCCCAAGGGACAGATATCAGTGCAGGCCACAGTGTCTCTCTGCACAAGCAGCAGTCCCAAGCTTGTTACCACCACAGCCGTCCTCCTCCTGTGTCCATATTGTCTAGTTGGAAGAAATTCCTGGGGAATCTATCAAGATGTTGTTAAATACCACAGCAGAGTTCGTCCATCAAAAGCTTTCCTTCAATTGCTGAATAAAAACATTAAAGATTGTCTTAAAGTGGTTGATGGATCACTGCAGCTCTTTCTGAGAGAAGAGACTTAGGGATATTGGCTTCAGAAAGGAAGCAAGACAAAAAGCAGACACACTTCTGACCCTAAAGACAGCAAATACCCACATTCCTGATCCCTAACCAACTCCTCCACTAATATCTTTGAAGAACTGATCCATTCCTCTCTACTACAAAGGTAATCAACATTTTGTCACGTTAAAAAAAAAAACAGCTGCCTGATTAACTGCAGTGCAGGAGGTAATTCCTGCAGAACATGTGAACAACCCTCAGCTATGGAAAAGGGCTAGAGTTTTAACCCATGTCCAGCTGGCCAAAGCCTGGACTGGTGTCGAGACAGGGCTGACAGCAGTGCCAGCGCAGGCACACAGGACAGACCCACCAGCACTTGGTCCGCATTTGTGAGCATGGGGTATTCCCTTAGAGAGAGAATGGGCATCAAGAGCTCATCCTTACGCCTGTTAGCCTGGCTGCGTTTCCATGCCTGCCAGTGCTTCCACTGGCTCCCAGGAACATTCCCCTTCCCACGCAGGCATGTGGCCACCCTGCTCCTCTGGGAACGGACCTCACACAGTGTAAACGTGGGTCACATCCCCAAGGGCCAGGGCAATGGCCAGCAGCACTAAGAACTGCTGGCTCCTGGAAGCAGCATTGGCTCTAACCAACTGGAATGCTGCTAAGAAGGACCGGATCAGGCCCTTCAGGTGCACGAGCCAAGGCAGAACCCCACAGAGCTGTGTTCCCTGCCCAGAGCTGCAATGTGACACAGAGCTAGACCTCCTGCAAGTGCTCCAAGCTCAGAGGGGCTGCACATGCCTCAGAGGAGGGGGAACTAACCCTGACCGACTTTCAGCCCCCTGCAGGCTAAGCGGCCACTAAGAGCACACCAGCAAGGCTGAAGCCAGCTCCAGCACACGTACATAATCTACACATAGCACTACAATCACTGACAAATGATACTGAAAATAAACAGCAGATGGCACAGCCTCCTTTGGCAAAGTGTACTCAGTTCTGGTCATTGAAGCTCAAAAATCCGTAAGAAAGAGAAAGCATGGAAAGATAGCACATTATTAAGAGACCTAGACAGTTTGCATTTAAGGGACGCAGAAGACACTCTTTTAGAAATCATCTGTAAAAAAATTATAAAGCAAGGCCCCTTATTCTCTCTAAAAACAGAGAATACAAGATAGACAAGATACGATGAAAAGGAAAGGCAATTCATTCAGGAGCCATGAAAGGAAAGGAAGTACTATGGTGAATAAAGCAATACTGGCTCTCCTTGACAGAAATAATGTGGCTGTGAGGTTATCTAAATTAAATACAGGGATTAAGTATTCATATGAAAGATGAAGGCAGGTTACATTAAATAGATTTGTAAAGTTAGGGATGTAAACCTTCACACTTTAGGAAAAAAGACTCACAAAAGGACAGTATTTAGTGTTTGTACAACACCTTGAGTAACAATTCCTTGTATTTTTCTTCACAATAGTAACGCAAACAGTGAATTAAATGTCAAGAACAAATTCCCCCATAGAAAAGGATGTTAAAACATCTGTCTAGTTCCCAGTCACTTGTACTGTCCTCTGAAACATCTGCTGTTGGCCACTATTAGACACAAAATACAGTCCTAAAGCAGCCGAGTGCCTCATCGTGTCTGACAGCTCCAAGAGCTAAGTGCATTAGTTTAGTTTGGACCACAGTCCCAATTTAAACAGTTCAGCAATTTAAAGAGCAATGACATTACTCTTGAACAGATTAGGGCAACTGAGAAGAGAATTTACACAGTTGACTATGGGACAAGGTATAAAATTAGGTGGAGGAGATGGCATACTTCCTTCCCTCTGCCTGACTCCTGCAGGATTAATAGGATATTAATTACAATGACTCTCACAACTGTCACGGTGACAAAGTTGAGAAGGAAGTATTCTGAACATGAACGTAGGAATTACAGGCCTGCTATTGTCTTCTGAATCTCACTCATGTTACGTGGTAATTTTTGCTAACTCCTGAATAGCATCAGTGATGCAGTCTTAGAGAAATCACTTTACACTTCCAATCTTCTGAGCCTTTTTATGTCAGCTGGGATTCTGTGCACAAGCAGGAAGAACAAAACAGGTTAAATAAGAGATGTATCAGCACCCAGAGAATAAAAACTCAACTTAAGTTGCAGCAGGCTTCTGGTTTGGGGGAGGTTGAAGGCAAAAGTCAAATCTCTTCATTTTTCCCAGCTAGTTAGTGTTCCTGTCAGTTTGGATTTCAAGATTCAATTTCCTGGCAAGACAAGATGTTTTTAGCATAAATATCCTTGGTCCTTCTGTCATTTTAATTCCTGGAAAACAGTGAGCAGTTTGCAGCTTGTGTCTTAGGGACTCTGCCAGCATCTGTAGGACAACATAGCCAGCACAGAGACAAACCCAGCACTACAGAAGGATGTGGACTAGCACTTCAAACACGGTGGTCAGCACAGGCTGCACTGCAGACAGGAAGCTCCTCAGGGAGAGGCACTGACAGATCATATCCACCTCACAGGCTAAGTTGCAGTGCTTCTGGCACTGCACATTTTAAAGTTTTCTAAAATCCTTCAAAACATAAGTTTCTAAGCAGGATCTTTACGCAGGCCATTGCAGCCTCTGCGATCTGTCTCATAATGACTGGGGGGAGTAAATGTAAATGATTAGTAAAGCATACACATGGAGAAATCAGACACCTAAGCAGGTCAGCAAGTTTAAATTCACTTCTTCTATAGAAGCCAAAACAAAGTTTTAAGCAATCCCTGCCTGCAGAATCCATGGCAATTTCTAGGACTTGATCACCACACCTTGTAACATGACATTGTTAATCCACAGGCTGTGCTCTAACCTGTCTTCCATTCTTGCCCTAACAATATGAATTTAGGTATCACATATTTCAGGGCCATGTGGGCAGACTTTCCAGACAGCAGGCCAGTGTCTGACTCAGTTACTGTCTACCCTCTAGTTAGTGAACCAAAATATGCACGGATGGCATGAGTTCCACATGTTCCATCTTGTTTTATTACTGTGTGTTCAGGTCTTTGGCCATGCACCAAAGCTCACTGACACTGCTCCTGACCAGGTGCTGCTGCTCTCTGGCTCATCTGCACGCAATTAGAACATGCCATTTTTGTATTTTTCTACCTACTCAAGAATAATAAGTTAACTTACAAAATAATCAAGATCTGTGAAAAGGAAAATATTCATTCGTTTTGATAAGAATGGAGAAACAAAGTGGAGGATTCATCCACTCTTGCCTTCTCAGCATTATTTCTGATCCTAAACTGCAGCTTGATGTCACTGCTTGCATGCACTCTGGTTAAGCCAGTTTACTCCCACTGAGAAGGAAGAAAAGAGATAGCACAAAGGAAGAAACAAAGGATATCCAAGAGGTTGCAAGAGCAGCACACATTTATGGAAACTGCTTTGCCATGCACTTACTCTTTTCTACGTCAAGTGAATCACTCCTTGTGTTCCTGTTCTGAATTTCTACCACAGGAATATTTCTGTTTCACAGGAGAACTATGAACACAGAAATATTAAAGATTAAGATCACAAATACAGTCCAGTTAATAACTATGAGGTACTGAGAGAAATTTCCTGTGCTGCTGCTAAATCATGAATTATAAGACCTGAAGGTTTGAGATTAATGTTATATTTGGATTTAAAGAAAAAAAATACATCTGTTAGTTCTTAGTAATTTTGAGGGCAAGAAAGTTATAGCCTTTTAAAAATGAAGACTTATATTTGCACAATCATTTGATTCCAGGAGCTGGTGCTTTATGGAAAAAAAAGAAAGAAAAAAAAACACTGTAAGTGAGAAAGTATAAATAAAACTACAGGATCTGGCAACTGGAAATGTGTGATACATGATTACAACTGGTGGGACACACATCTCTTCCCAGGGACAGATACTTTCAAAGGGACCATGTGGAAGAAATCTTAATATTTGGGAAAGGTTCCCCCTAGAGACATAACAGGGAAAAAAAAAAAAAAAAAAAAAACTGCTGGCTTGTTCTTGAGCTCAGGCATATCCAGCTTCTGACTCTTGAAGCCCAAGTTATGCTGTTTGCAGAAGTATCTGAAGTAACTACAAAAAAAAATCTCAAGATTTCCGCTATGCCACAACCTGATGCCATTTCCCAAATATCTCATCTCTCCTTGCCATCTCTTTCAAGTGTGCAAATGTATGAAAACTGGGGAAGAGATTTACAAAGGCAGGTACCTCCCCAGCCCTACCATTTTGGTGTTCCAGGGAGCAGGGACAAATGTGATTGCATTAGACTCAGTCAGAGCAGCACAGGCATATTTGTCCTACTGGTGTGCACCTGCTTTCTCTGCTAAGAGATTCAGGACTAAAGTGAAACCAAAGACTTTTAAGAAATCACCATGACTGTTTCTCTCCAAATCCAATGTTAATGTTTTCCCAGTGTTCAATGGCAAAATAAAAACAATCTCTGTCAGGCACCAGGGAGAAGCTACAGCCCTTATCTGCTGCACAGCAAAAGGGATTCTATGTTGAAGATCCACCAGTTCACTTTCATTTTAGCTTGGTCACTTTCTTGATCCAGGGGATATATCTGCTGACCTTTGTGTACACACCAGGGGAATCCTTCCGGCCACAGCCGTAACCCCAGGAAGTGATTCCTAAAATGATCCAGCGTCCATTTGATCTCTGACACATGAGCGGCCCCCCGCTGTCCCCTTGGCAGCTGTCCACTCTCTTCTCTTCAGAGAGGTTCCCAGCGCAAATCATGCGGTTCGTGAACTTCTGTCCGTAACGGGCCTCACAGTCTTCCCGTGGCAGAAGAGGTACAACCCCCTGGAGTAATGTTCTTGAATAGGACTTCCCTGGAACAGAACAGAGGGACCATTTCATACAGGGACAATAGCAGGCAACCTAAAGCAAGTGCTCCACACACACAAAAAAACCCCAAACAGATATTATGCATTTCAAGTCAAAGTTGTGCCACAAAAATAAGCCTAGCTTAGCATCTCTGAAGCACTAGAACTTCAGAGAATTGCACTGCAAAGCCAGACCGCAAAAAAGTGTAGTAAGATCAAAGAAAGGGGGAAGAGGTTAGAGAAAGAGAGTTAGATCAAAGGATGACTCTTACTCCTGGTCTGCCAACAAGTAACTTGAATCTTGTTCAAGTTATTCTACCTCTCCATTTCTTCATTTGTAAAACAAGGGTAGTGTTTTCTCAAGGGAAGAAATGGATTAATAGTTGTGAAGTACTCCGTCCTTAGCAAAGTTTTGGAAAATATTTCAGAAGTATCCAAATATTTTTCAAAAGAAATTTACTTCATCTTTGGCCAGACTTGCCTCTACTTGTTTGAATCTCTTTTGAACCCCAAACTTGCTCAGAACATAATCTTCAAGTGTTATATTACAGCACAGCCTTTCTGTGCCTAAGATTTACAGCAAGTCCACAAGTGAGTGGTGAAACTTTATTTCTCATCTGGAAAGCTGGTTTTGGAGTGTGGGAGGGATTCAGGTTGTGCTGGGAGTTAATGGCCAAAGGGAGCTGCATGGCTAAATTGCTCCTTGATCTTCTCCAGACACCCCAACCAACACGTGCACCTGGGACAAGTGGCTCCAAAGACAAATGTATATTTTCTGTTAAGCACTTGGGTAACAGCCAGAGGGACAGCTGGGAAGGGTGGATAAATCCAAGATCAACAGACAAGCTCCTCAGACTATTTGCCTTTTGGCAGCAAGTTTTTCTAGACATATGGATTTGCTCTAGTCACAGCAGCCTCAGAAAGCCCTCCCTGCCCAAAGCCCTGCACTGCATTCAGGAACCCCAAGTTGGGGAGGACTGCACAGCTGGTCATAACATTTTGTTTAGAATTTAAAGTATCTTCAGGTCTTGCTAATGCATCCATGTAAGGGCTCTATCAAGCCCTGAATTGGAAAACACTTTCAGAGTTAAACATTTAATACTTTCTAGCATAATCCTTTGTCCCTTTGGCCCAGGAAGCACCATAGCAATGGGCTGCAGGACAGCAAGTATTGGCTGTCTTGAGTCTAGCGCAAAAGTCAATGTCACAGCCTAATGGAGAATGTTTTGCCACCAGTCTCAGGAACAAAATCCAGGGAAATTTGACACTGTGACCTTGCAGACCAGACAGGCCAGCAACTGCACAGGAAGAAAACTTGCCTAGGTTTGCTCCTCAGGCACATACTTTGACAAGCAAAGTAGTCAGAGAGATCCTCCCATTCTACTAACGCTGCTAACCTCCCACACTAAGGCCTCATTCAAATACTAGAGTAGAATAAAGGAAGCAGGTGGTCATGGAAACATGGAGGCTTCCCTGAAGAGAGCATACAGCTCTGCATCAAGATGCTACCTAAGGTATCTGCTGTGGGCAAGAGTGTGTGGAAGGAAGAAGAAAGAATGGGACAAGAAGGCAGCATTCCCCTCTCCCACTGATTCAGAACGGTGCTATGATAGCCCAAACTTTCACCATAGACAAGACCAAGACAGTCTCAAAATCAGAAGACAGAGGCACCAATTACTCTTCTTTCCCGTTCCTTCAGCCCATGCACAGATAATAAGAGCATATGGCCATGTTCTGAAAGCTATGATGTAAATTAATGGTCTACGTAGACTTCCGAGTCCAGATTTCAGCACCTATTTTGCCCCTCAAAGCTCTATCACTTACCTGTGTCTCCCCAGCCAGAGATGATGCAGGCTTGCCTGTTGATGTCAGATTTCTCTTTCCTGCCAGGAAGGCAGACAGGCAAAACGTGGTGATTGAAGGAGAGGCAGTGTCCCTCTCTGCCCCGCATTCGGATCAGGGCAATGTCATTGTCATTGCTGCTGGCCAAGTAATTCCTGTGGAGAACAATCCTCTCCACAGGCAGCTCCCTCTCAAACTCATCCTTTACACCTGTGTGGTAATCACCTACCCGCAGCAGATAGCGTTGCACATCAACACCAAACCTAGAGAAAGATACACCCAAAAGGTTGGTACTCCTGCTGAGGGAGAAACACAAGCCTCAATTATTAAGAGACTGAACCACTTCCTCACAAACTTACAGAACTTACAGAACGGGAAGCTGCGGTTCCCTTTACAGAATCACAGAATGATTAAGGTTAGAAGGGACCTTTGGAGATCATCTAGTCCAACTCCCCTGCACAAGTAGGGTCACCTAGAGCATGTCGCACAGGATCACATCCAGGCAGGTTTTGAAGATCTCCAGAAAAAGCCTCAGCCTCTCTGGGTAACCAGTTCCAGTGTTCCAGTCTTTAGCAGCTGGGCTCTTAGAGCCAATGGATGCCACAGATCACTATCTGCTACACACAAGCCTTCTCTCTATAAAAATGATTACAACAGTTGCAACAGACTCTTGACCTTACCTCACTGCTCACTGTTCCTTAAATCACTGGAAGGATAGCAAAATGCTCATTCTCCTTAAGCTGTAAAATCTCAAAGCATGTGTAAGCAGTGAGAGATAAAGCCAACCTATATTTAGTCATCCCCATAAATGCTCCCAGATCGCACATCATAACCTGAAGGTCCTAGCTTAGACACTTTGCTTCCACTAGAGTGGAAGGATAACCTCATATGAGATTATCTTCTTAGTCTTTTTCTATCCCTCAGTGTTCCTTGCTTGCAAACACACCTTTTGAAGCAGTGGGCTGCAGTTACTACCCAGCAGCTACTTATCAACGTTGCTCCACACAGCAGACGAGTATCTCTATGAAAACCTTTCAGTCGTAGTGATGCCTGCCATGGCCAACCGCCCCTGAGGAAGAAACAGAAGGACAACAAGCATCACACACACAGGAGCTGTTTCCCTTTTTTTCTGATCCCTTCTGTCCCATCCCTCCTCGTCTGGTTTGCATTCTCTAGATGGGCCCACCGTCTCAAAATCAATTCAAGAATCACCAGTGGAAATGTGTCAGGGAAGTCAACACTTGCTAGACTATCTTCCGGTGTCTATAGGAAAGCTTGGACCAGCTCTGCCTTCCCCAGCAACGACAAGGTAATTACCTGAGAGACTTGTTTCCACCTATGATCCTTTTCTTGCGACGGTGCAGCAAGCGCATCCCACACATGCCAAGCTCTGGATCTGCACAGCAAAGTTAGAGCAGCTGAGTAGATTTCTTCAGCTTAAGTATGAAAAATTGCTATCACAGAACCAAGATAGCAACCCCCTTCCCTAATGGCATTAATCCTCATGGTAGTCAATTGCCTTGTATGTACAGAATTCACAGAACATTTGTTCCCCCTGGTTTCCTCACTAAGCAGAGTAGTTTACCTCCAGTACTTGTAATCCTACGCCAGGAATGGGACTTCTACAACTATTTTCTCAGTATTCTAGAAACCCAGTACTCAAGTTTGCTCACAGCTACTGCTCTAAGGAAGGGTGCAGCAACTTGGCTGCTGGGAAACTGTGCAGACTCAGAGGCCTGAAATGGGTGAAGTTCTCGGACTGTAGTTTGGAGCACCCTTTCCTCCTAAGAGAAGGCAAGGAAAACAAGGAAAGTAAATAGGAGGTGCAGGACAGGACATGCTTACTTTACAGCTTCATTAGAAAAAAAAAAAAAAAAGAAGAATCACAGGCAAAAAATGTAAGATATCTGCAATGCATACTTTTACAGCTGGAGTCCTAGATTTCAGCACACAAGAAGTGGGCAAGTCACCTGCTTTCCTAATATCTGGGATCTTCTCTTCCACATAGTCACAAATCACACCAGCATCTTCATTGTGCCAGCAGCTGTGAGTGCCAGTGTCAGGCCTGCCACACTCCCCCAAGGCATGCTCCATGCCACTGCACTCTATGTTGTCTAGATGGATGGGACCATGTCCTTCACCAAAATAAGCCATTCCCCTGGCTTTTGCTGCACCACTGAAATGAGAGACAATATGCTAATCTACAGTGAGCAGGAAACAGGTGAACCTGATACACCAGCACATTTTTTAAAAAATACATACTATTTCACATACATAATACTCCAGTATTTGCTGTTGGTCGCAAGAGAACAGGATCCTACTTCCTCAGATATTTGAAGACACACGGAATTAAGAAACAGTCCGCAAAAACAGGTCTGGAAAGAACTGATTCCACCTGTATTTTTCCTATATGTAAGATGAACCTACTAGGCTCTCTTACCTAAACCCGAGTTGCCTGCAAACCACTGCAGCATCTCTGTCTGTCCAACCTTCATCACAGACACTGCCCCACTGCCCATTCAGGAACACCTCAACACGTCCCTCCTTGGTGCTTTCTCCATCCACCAGCCGCACAGGAGGCCCTGCATGAGAAAACAAATAAGCCACTGCAAGTAAAAATACTGAGAACATGAGATACTAGAACAAGGGTTCTCTGGGAAAAAGCTGAATCCCAGAGATCAGTAAGTCCCCCCATTTTTTTTTCTAATATAAAGACTATGCCTCTTATTTCACCTTTCTGCTGAACTTTAAGACTAAATGGATATTAATTTAACACAGACTGCAAGCATTAGTAGATATTCTAGAAACTGAGTAAAGAAGTGAAAAAGAACAAAAGGAAGGTATTAGCTGCTGAGCCAAGATGAACAAGCTTAAACATATGCTAGGAAGAGTCTGGTTGTATCTCCTGTGGAGTAACAGCTCTGTGGCCCTGATCCAGATGCATGGCTAGAAGGCACCTAGGACCCCTCTCCAAAAGGAGCTCCCCTCACTGAGGCAGCCCAGGGAGAACTCCCACACCTGCCAGAGTCTCAGAAGGAACAGACCAGTAACCAGTACTTGTGCACTGCCCCAGGAAAGAGGCCTGCAAGTTACCCAGGCTGCCATCGAGGGCTGTGTTGCTCTCAGGGGAGCAGCGGACTCCCACATCCTCAGCGTGTGAGCAGTCGTGCTGCCCCCAGTCGCTATGGGGACAGTCCAAGAGGGAGAGCTCTGTCCCGGTGCAAGCCACATCATCCAGTAAGATAAAGCCTTGGCCAGCAGCATAGTCCCCTTCAGAGGCCAGAGTAGCAGGACCACTAGAGAAAAGAAACAGAAATATCCATTAAGACTCACCAACTGTACAAAGGGACTCAAACTCACATGCAAAAAGGACCTCCCCACGCAAAGACCAAATGCAACAGTGGTGGCTTCCCTACTTAAGCCACTCAGTAATTGTATGTACAAGCATTGTATGCAGTTTAATTCAAAGGAAGGAATGTAGTCAAGTATTTTTTCAGCCTGTAAAGCTGAACTTTTACAAGAATATTATAATCATACTAAAATGTTCATAAAAAAACTTTACTAGTCTCAAGACTACAGTACCCTGATTTTAAAAATCTTCCAACTCATGTCTACAGTGAAGGGACATGGAATTTAATCCCTGAAACTAGGAAGCACAGACACTACAAAACACTCTTCCTACCTGAAGCCCAGTTGTCTGCAGACCACCTGGGCACTGAGATCTGTCCAGCCATCATCGCATACTGTGCCCCAGTCTCCATTGTAATAAACTTCTACCCTGCCTTCCCTGGGGCTGTGGCCACCAGTCAGTCTGACAGTGCCCTCTGCAAGGGATAGGAGAAGGAAAGATCAGCAGTCAGCAGGGGAGAACAGAAAGGGCACTGCCCCATCACTGGAGACTGTATAGCCTATGATTGGAATAGACTGAAGATACAGATATCTACGGATACTCAAAAAAGCCCCAAACATTCATTGCTCACACATATGCCCAGTAAAGGATCCACCTCAGCCTTTCCATGGCACTTGTGGAAAGCAATGGGAAACTTTGCCTGGCTCTGATGCATTCCCATCTGCTGCTTGCTCTCTGCCTCCCCAGGCAGTAACCCTTGCAGGGGGGCACATGGAAGGACTGCAGGATCCCGAAGCACACAGGCTGCCTGCTGAGCACACCGTGTAATCCAGGAAGAGGAAAGGCTGCATCTGCCTGGCATAGAGTTATGATCTGTACCTGTGAAAGGGTCACAGGAGACCCCAGCATCTTCAATGTGGTCACAATTCTGTTGTCCCCAGTCACTCTTCCTGCACTGGTCAAGTGAGAGTTCATTGCCCGAGCACTCCACTTCATCCAGCAGTATTGGGCCAGATCCCTGCCCATAGTGAGCCCATGACAAGGCCTTTGGGTTTCCACTGAAAACAGTACAGATATACATGCTTAGTAGGAAAAGATACAGTCTTGTTCTTGGATTTTGTCTTGCACAGGAATTTGTCTACTCTAGTTAATCTATATTTTTGACACTGTGGTGTTGCCAACCATTAACTGAAATGACCGACCAGAAAAAAAGTAATGACAATAACCAATCGTATAATAAAATAACAAAAACCCATCCACAACATGAACAGATAAAATGCTTGTGAAGTTCTGAGGACAATGACATTTCAATCTCAGTGACAAAGGTTTGAGGGATCTCAAAATTGCAAATACCTCTTATGCAATTCTGTACTGATTTGATTTTCAAGATTGCTCAGTATATAACAGCTCCTATGTAAAGTGCAGAAAGGCACAGGGGAAAATGAAGAATTCTTTCTTGTTTTGCTGATACAAGAAAATTAGGCAGTCAGTGAAACTGAAGTTGTTAAAACAAATGCAGTTCACAGATGGAAATTACCATGGTGAGCTATCACTGAGACCAAGGCAGAAAGATTCACACGTATACAAAAACACTAGATGAGGATAAATGTAAACTAACCTTGAATAGGGATACATCAACTCCTTTTTCAAGGCCTAGACCTGTAATTAACTGAGTGGAATTAAGTACAGAATTCCACTGTGGGATGATCGGTCTTGAATTATCTTCTCCAGGGTCTGTGCACACTTCCTCTTGAAGCAGCTGGTATTATGCCAAAGGGACATGCTCTCACATGCTTCCTTCTGCCCACCTTCATTGTAGGGAAATTACCTGAGTCCCAACTGCCTGCAGACTACTTCAGCATCTCGATCATCCCACTGGTCATCACAGATGGTCCCCCATTTGCCATCATGGTAAACCTCCACTCGTCCTTCAAAACTCTCTTTTCCCCCAACCAAGCGCAGCGGCACACCTACACCTGTGCTTCAAGAAAGGGAAAGAGGACCAAACGGAGAAAAATAGAGATGAAGGACATCCAGCAGCCAAAGGGTAGATCTATCCACTAGCCAGAGTAGCTCCTTTCTAGGGCATCTTCTCCCCTCAGCCTCCTCAGGAACATGCATGACTGCAATCCACTGCTGCAATCAAGCCATTGCAGTCATGTTGTCGGCCTGGGGACTATGGTGATAAGGATGTTGCCCACCTTGAGGAAGAGTCTGGTTTGATAAACAGAAGACCAAGCCATAAATCACTGACACCTTGCAATTATTTTAGCAGTATACTCATGGAGTTTTGAGATTGGGGAGGGGCAAATGATTTTCTGCTGGAAATAAGATATTTCTTTCCATAGCAAGTGCAAGTTGAAGCTGTTCCAACAATTAATTCCTCACAGCTTCACAACCTGAACTTTTACATCTTATCAGCAACATTGGATTTCAGGTAACAAATCCAAGAGTCAGGAAGGGAATCTTCCCTGGAGATTTACCTTCTGGAGGGACACAAGTTGCCATGGCACTTCTCTGGTTGCAAGCTCCTGACACAGCTTCCCGATAACCACACTGCAGCAGAGCTTTTTCATCCCCATGGCAGTTTGCTGACTGCAGGTGGAGGGGAATATGCCACAGTCCAGGATGACTCCTCTTCCCAGCTGTGCCAATCTCACTGGTACAGAAAATGCAACAATAAAGGATCAAATGCAGCAGTCCTGCCTCACTTGCACTTGTTATCCCTCAGTCCTTGTGACTCTGCGGCCTAGCTAGGGCATTTCATATCCAGTGAGCCCAGCTGATTGGGAGTGTGTAATGGGATGGCCAATCTAATGGGAAAGCACAAGCAAGTGCAAGGCAATTCCCTCTTCCTAGCACATTTTGTCTTGCTACTTACTGCACAGGAGCTGATCTGGTAAGAAATGGCACCCTCGTTTGAGGCTTTGATGTTACAATCCCATCCACAGATGCGCTACATGTTAAAATTAATACATCTGAATTAGATTTTTCCTTCTCTGTGGATCTTTAGTCTTCACTATTTGAAAGTCTGAAGAAACTGTAATTCCTAAAGAAGGTTTACACCTTCAAGATTTCTAATAGATATTAGTAATAGGAAAATGGGGCATGATCTCACAACTCATTCATCACAGTCTTGAATGCCAAGCTTCAGAAAAGCATTTGAAATAGTTGTCAGCAAATGCTGGCTGGGTCCAGGTACAGCCATGGAAAGAAAACACTAATAAGTGATCCTGCTAAGTGGGAACCCAGCCCACAAAAGAAAGTCCTCCTCCCTCAGCCAATAGATGATGCCAGAGGGACGGTAACTGCGAGACTGTTCTCCCAAAGGCCGAGTGAGCAAGTATGTCCTGCAACCAGAGTGAGTTCCCACCTGAGACCTAGCTGCCTGCAGATGACACTGGCATCCCAGTCAGTCCAGTGGTCAGCACAGATAGTGCCCCAGAGTCCACTGAAGTACAACTCCACTCTACCGCCTTCAGCCAGCCGCACAGCGCCTGATAAAAGAAAAAGCTGTTATTTTCTCATGGAGACTGGTGGAGATCTCAAACCAGCAAGTGTTGGACTTGGATTAAGCTGAGCTGACCTGGATTTGGCTTTGCTCATCCAAATTTTACTTATGTTACCACCGAAATGACTTGTATGAATTAGCGGGCCTGGCCACCTCCCCAGTTCTAGTCACTATCTGCTTGGGAAGGTGGCTGGCGCTATGGGCTCTGCCCTTTTCAAAGTCATGGTCACATTGTCAGGAAATCTGGGCGCTGCTGGTACCTGCAGTATTCCATTTCCCTTTCTGTGAAAGGGGGATGGATTTACACGGCACTTTGAATAGTTATACGGAAAAGGCAAGTGCTCAAATTTGCACTGATATTCCACTACTTGTTCTGTTTTCCACCAACTACCTCACCCACGAGAGTCGCTGTTGCTACATCTAATGCTTAATACCAACAGACGAATCCTTCTTAATGCACACAGGTGCTTGCATAAATGCCCTTTTAATTATACTTCCCTGCAAATTTCTGCTGCCATTTAGACAGCGTGTCTCTGCACTCAGTTACGTGCTGGGGGAGGCACAAACTTCACTCATGGCAGCAGTACCCGGGGGCATGTGCACAGCCCACCTTCCCCTGCTATGCCCTTCACTTGAATGAGGCAATTCCTGAAAGCGTTTCCACTGGCAAGGAGATTTTTTCATTTCATTTACTAAACTGGTGTTCCATTTGTCCTCCAAAAAAAGAAATGGAGGTGGAAAAAGAAATGAAGGTCAGAAAATATGAGGACAAACAGGACATTTTCAAGAGCACTGCACTGGAGTCAGGCATATTAAGAGAGTGCTCAGGTCCCTTGCACACACTGAAATAAACAGCTCCCATGCTGGCACTGCAAAGAATTTCTAGGTAAGCCTGGGATCCACCTTGCTGAGCTCTTCTACAAACCCAGACGCAAAAGACCTTTTTCCTTATAATAACTGAACTGTTACAGTTACATTAGGATAGCTCTCCTATGGACCTTAAGGAGTGGGTTGATTTCAGCATAACTTGAACTGTTTTCAAGTTGAATAAGTTAACAATACAAGACAAGCTTCCACATATTAAAATAAAACATCTATACAAGGCATTATGGCTAAGGCAGTTTAAATCCACCCCCTTCTATACTCGGACGTTTTTCGCCCACAGACTTCAGTTCCAAGTCCTTGGACAATCTGAGACAGTCACAAACAGTCCTTGTTTCCCCGAGTGTCCCACCTGCTGCCTGCCCTGACCTGTGTAGCGCATGCTTTGGGCCTGACCTCCCTGAGACAGCACAAGCGAGGCTCTGGCAGAGACAGCGGGGAGTCCTTACCCTGGTTACAGTCGCAGTTAGCCCAGCCGATGGCTCCCGAAGTGAGGCGGTAGAAGCACCAGGGCGTTGCTCCCCCATCTGGGTTCCTGCAGTGGTTGTGGTTCCCCAGGCCCCGGTCTGGGTATTGCTGAACATAATCAGGGAATTCAGCCCAGTTCAGACACGGTGCCCCAGCCTCAGTCACTGCCAGGGAGCCACTGTAATACCCGAGAGGTCCCGCGCTGCACACGCTGGATGCTGAGCATGGAAAGGTAGCTGTTAGCATCACCGAAGGCACCACACAGCGAGGCTCAGAGGTTGCAGGACACACGACCATCTGTTCTCCAGGAGCACCCTCCAGGCCTGCAATCCTGCTTGCTACTTGCCTGTTTGATTTTAATTATATTGCTACTCAAAGAAGCTGCGAGAAGAATATTTATACACAGGATCAAAAAAAAAAAAAAAAATTGGTCTGAGTAGTGAACGGTTCAGACTTCTGAAACGTGTGCGAAATCCGGGACCAAACACGAGCAATTTGAACTGGTTCCAACTACTGATCACTTTGATAGAAACATTCAACCTAACTCTGGGCTAACAGTTGAACTTGACACACGCTTCTCAATTTCCTTCTCTACCTGCTCTTGTTTCTGAATAAGATGCTTTTCAAGCTCTTCAAAAGATCTGTTTCCTTTCTAAATTGATTGAGACTGAGAGGAGTTTAAAATTAGCTGTAATTTCATTCTGTAGAGCAGGCAGGTGGGAAATTATCTAGTAATTCACCATATGCATGCTGCTTATATACATTAGCGTATTAGTTGGCTTGTCTGAACTTGGCCAAGGTATAGGAGGAGAAAGGGAAATTTTGCAGGACTGCAGGTGCCAATGTTCCCGGTCAGTGCTTATATTAAATATTTCATGGGAGGGGAAAAAAAAACCCAAAAAAACAACAACACAACAAAAAACCTCACCCCTACTCCCACCCACACAATTAATTCAACATGATCTTTAGCAAAAGGAGGACACTTTCCTTTCATGGCCTTGAAATAAGAATAAGGGAAAACAGAACCAGATTCTGCATGAGGTTAGACTCTCTGGAGTGCGTAAGAGTGGGAAAAGACGACTCAGAAACAGATAATAGTTCTATTCATTGAATAAACAAATAGAAGCCAAAATACCCAGAAAACCCTTCTGGAGAAAAGATACGTAAGGCAAAAACATCAGGCATCTGAATGACTTTGCCATTTACCTTGTATCCATAGGAAAACTATAAAGTCCAAAAATATGGTGACACCTAAGAATAACTACGAGTTTTTTTTTTTTTTTTTTTTTTTTTAAAGTTGAAGTTATAGATAAGCGTTTGGAAGGCACTCTGTGCTCTCTGGATTAGCTGGAACATCAGGAAGGGGCCTTTGAGAATTCAGTTTTTAGAGGAAAGGTGAGTGTTTGAAAAAAAAAGATTGAAGAGATGAAAGGAGAATATGTGGGAGAAATAGGAAATTGCAAGAGGAGATATGAAGAAAACAAAGGAGTTTTATCATTTAAGGGAAGGAGGTAAACAGCAATTAAGGTGCACAAGAGAAAAGATGATTGAAAAAGTGTTAGAAAAAAGGAAGACGGTAAGACACTGGTTGCCTGTGGTGTCAGGTCACCACTGGAGGAAAGAGTCTGCTTGATGAATGAATTAATAACTTCTTGTTCTTACCTGCACTCTGCAAATGGTTTTGGCTGGGCTGGGATCCCAGGAGAGGCTGGGAAAAGAAACAGCAAAAGCAGAGAGATGATTATCCAATAAAATAAACATGGGCACATCCTGAAAGCAGCTCAAGCCTTTTGCTGCTTTAGGCAAATACTCCCTACTAATCAGCTTCTTTCTCTGCTTTCCCCTTTGCTCTTCCTCAAATCCAGTCGCAGGTCTGCCCACAAAGAACAAAATGAATCACTACTGGGCTGCAGGAATTTACTCTCAGCCTAAGCACTACATTACAGGGCTCTGCTCATCCTCTGCAGGGCTTCAGTCCAATGCTCTGAGCAAGTGGATGGGAAGTCTGAGGGAGATGCATATGGAAAGAAAAGCTAGAAGAAAATCATTGTTTTCTTCTAACAAAGCCAAATAACTAGTAGCTATTCATTCTCTCTCCCTGCACAGGGGAAGCCACCTATGGCCACAGCAGCAAACAGAGCGTCTACCTGATGGGATGATGCCTCCAGGAATTCCCATCAAAAGAGTAATAAACATCCACAAACAAAGTGGCAAACACCTGAAAGAAGTAAATCTGACAGGACTTTTTTGAGAATTTTGGTTTTAACACATTTCAGACTTTGAAGGATATGATATGATGCATCTTATGGTGATATTTAAAAATGGGGTTAAAAAGCAAAGAACAAAGATTATGAAACAAACCCCTAAGAATTCCAGCATCCTGTCCCCAAAACTGCATTTATTTTTGTAGGCTTTTGATGGTTATAACCTGGCTGCTAGCTGAGAGATAGAGATCTTCACTTCAATGCTATTGCATGGTTTGCAGGCAGGTGCAAGATCTTCACAGGCCCAACAAAGTGAAAAGAAGAAATTTTACATGCTTCTGCTAGCTCCACATGGCCTAATTAATACCTAAATACAGCCACTTTTTTTTGAATAAGGAGTTATAAACCACAGAGCGGAGGTGTGCATATATAAATACTGGCTGTAGGAAACAGTTCTGTTTGTCTTTAGAATGCAGTAATTTTGCTTCTCTCAGCTTTCTCTCTCCCTGGAAGAACAATTTAGAATTAAACTGCATTACTGATGTGGATCGCATCCATCTCTGGAAAAAAGCAAGGTTAGTTCCCATAGATACCAAAAAAGAATGACATTTAAAAAACAAAATATGAACAGAGTTCAGCAGGTGTTGACAACAGCAGCCAAGCTCCAGGATCACCCTCCAGGAGCAGAATGTGATATTGCATATCGAAATGCAATTCCTGGCATGGTTTAGCAATACCAGATCACATCTCACATGCACAAGGGGATGCACAGGCAAAACAGTAATTAATTGAGAGTTTCCCTTCAGCCAAAACCTCATCTTTCTGCACGTACTGTGCTATTCTGAACCCAAACAGTCTGTAAATTGGCAGCTCAGAGGATTCATCTGAGTATCTTGAAGCTCTTTGCAAACAGAGGAAGGTGAGCGGAGCTAAACTTAGGCGATCGCCTAGAATCACTCAAGACAGGTGCCTGAGTCATCATCTAGGTGCCCTTCCTCCTTGTTCAGTGTGTGCCTGCACACACTTGTGGGCCCACAGGTGGGTCAGGCTAGTAGATCATGTGTTATATGGAACACAGCCCTTCTTGGAAACCGACTACAAGTGAAGGGACTGCAGTCTAAGCAATCCGCTTCCTCGCTAAATAACGATTAGTGCCTGTCACTTCCCACAGCAGTTTCTGATGTCCCCCAGTATTCAACACAACCCTAACAAATTTTACTGCAAACCCACTGTGCTGCACTTGCTGTCCCACATCCATGCGGTCATAAATCATCTGTCCACAGCAGCCATAGGGACAATCAGTCAATTAGCAAAGCACAAAAACAAAGAATCCCTCCTGCCAGGGACACTGCAGTGCTTGAGAAACATGGGAAACCTGAGCCAAAGCATCTGCAGGCTCTTGTACATCCTGCTTTGCATTTTTTTTCTTTTATGAATTTCATATGTAAAATGAAATAAATCCCCCGCCTCAAGCCTCCAACCCTTCCCAAAGACCGCAGCTGCCCAGACACTTCAGAAAACATACTCAGTGAAAACAAGATCCACTTACAGTGAGGTTATTAAAAAAGCCATGTGACTTCTTACATGCAGATAGGAGAAAAATAATTTCTTACCTCCACATATATGACGCAGAATAGACCGAAGAGCACTACTGAAAGCCTAAACACTTTAGGGATCTCCATCCTTCCCGTGCAAAGTGGGAAGAAGCTTCTTCAAGCTTCACATTCTTGTTTCGCTGCTGGTCTCAGCTGCCGTTTCCTCCTCCTGCTTCCCAGCTCCGCTTCCTCGGAGCAGAACACTAGCAGCTTCACATGGGAGGGAGCAGGATGTGCCTCTCATTTTTATGTAGGAAAAGGAATGGAACAGGAGGAATCAGACTTGTCAGCAGCATCTTGGAATTTCACTTTCCCCTACCTCTTTATCACTATTTTCCTCTCTGGAAAACAAAAACAAAAAAGGAAGAGGGAGAGAAGGAAGAAAGATCGCTCCCCAGAATTCTTCTATCACCTTAAAAAACAAGAGGCAAGCACAGATGGGCAGGGTGCAGCCCTCAGCCTCCTCCCGCACCTCCGCTGTCCCCTCCCTTCTCCTCGCTGCCCCAGCGCCTGCTTTGCTCTAGGTATGCGGTTCTGCTAGCGCCAGCCTCCGCCTCTCCTCTCCTGCAGCCCGGCCAGCCCAGCGCTCTTCTGAGATTCCATCCTTCCACAGCTGACTCTTCTTTTTTCCTCACCTCCCTCAAGCACAAGAACTATAACTACCATAGCTATATAGATCTGGGATTCCCTGCTTCAAAAGCTCCAGGCACAGAGCTGGGAAGGGAAGCAGCTTGTGCATACACATTTGCCAAAGATTAGACTTGTTGGAAGGAATCTGGACTTTATCCCCCGATTGTTGCTTCCTTGATTAGTTGTTTGCAGTCCCCCGAGGTCAAACTCTTCTCAGGTTTGAACCCAGGTAAAGAGGAGCAAGAAAACTTTCTATTAAGCACTTTTCAGATTTCCCCAGGAGACACCACAGGCAGCACACCCCACTTGGTGTATAACGCCCCTCACACCCAGCTTTCAGCTCTGCACCTTGTTGTCATTAACTGCTTCCCGGGATCTTTTCCATGAATTATCTCCTTGACCTTGGGCTGGGGCTGCCAAGTGATTTTCATTTGATTGGCTAGGACACTTTTCCAGAAGGTTGATACTGTATTGCTACGAATAATCCTATGCTTTCTTCAGTGTTCTCACTTTACTGCTCTTTCATATGAATAAGGGCTACAGCCTACAAGAGTTTTAAACATTATTAAATCAGAGGAGGAGATTAGCAATTTAGTTCTATTAAATCTTGGAAATCTTTATACATTCCCTGCACTACCCCTTAGCTCAGCCCAATGGGCATTTCCTATATACTTTGATTACTGAAGAATTAACTCTTGCTGCTCTGCAACATTAAACCCAAAGGTCACCTTAAAAGAGAGCTTACTTGTGGCCAAGACTGCTGAGAAGCATTTCTCGAGTCCTTCAGCATAAAAACTAGAAGCATGCCGATAAAAACACCTTGGGTTGGCAAAATCTCATTTCCATTTACTGCCCATTATTCACAGCACATGACAGTTTCAGGTTTCATTCTTTGCCACTCTCCAACACAAAACAATTCCACTATGTGCTGGATCCTTCACAGGACCCACTTGACTGAATATGTGTCACACCACATTCTGGACTGGGGATTTGGCCAAGAATGGCTACTAATTAATTGACTGTAATTCTCCTCTATGCTCATCAGGGCAACAGTTGCAAAAAGCTTAGATGCCACAGCAGTCTCTAACTCTCGGACAGCACTGACATACAGAGCAAGACAAAATGAAGGGAAACGTGCTGGAAGTTTAGAACTGCTCATTGCAATTAAAATAGGAGAAAAGGAAATACTAGAAACAGTAACAGAAAATCCACTAGCATTTGAAGAACCCTTTAATCCTTAGCCAAAATTAGAAAGACCATTGAAGCCCTTTCAAAATACCCATAAAACATCCTATTTAACTATAAAAGTGTATTTTTTTTCCTACCAGCAGCATCATACATTTAGACAGGGGAAAGGAACTGCTGTACACAACATTCTTCTGATACTAAAGTGTTTATAACCTCTATCAAAATCCTGCACTAGACTCCTCTCACAGTAGCTTGTTAGTTGCTTCCCCCTCACTCCCAGGCTTTTCTAGACAGTTTGAAGAGTTTGTTCTCAAAGGGAACACAGCACAGTGCACCAAGAGCAAACAAAAGTTCAAGTTGGTACCCAGCTTCCAGAGAAACAACAGACTATGCAAAGATACACTGGTCTTTGCAGTAGTCTCCTCTCTTGTGGGTCCTCTGCTAGGAGTATTTCTCAATTGCTAATTCTGTTTTTGTGGGGTATGGGTAATGATGTTTCCTTGAAGTAGGTGGATTTCAGATCCTCAAAACCTTCTCAAGGCCCTCTCTTTCCTCACCCATTTGCTCATACTCTGCTATGACCCAAACAAGATCAAAGATCTGTCTATACAGGAAGGCTCCAGTATTTAAGCCAGCATAATTTTACAGCAATTTCTGCTATCAGTCCCTTTCTGTATTGTTTCCACTTAAACACCTTCCAAAGACACTACAAACTAAATTAACCCTGTATAGGCATAAAAACTGTCCAAGAAGGAAATTATACCAATAGAACTACAGCAATTTAAAAACATTCTCCCTTATCACTAGACATGTTACCTAGCAAGAATTTTCCTGTGTGGGCAAGTCTGGAATAGCTGCTATTATCTCAGTCCACTATTTAACACTTAACCAACTTCTCACTCTGATATAAACAGTCTTACTTCTTTCAGTGATCACAGTCTGATTCCTTCTCAAGCCTGTCTCATTTTCTTTTCTTTTCCCGATTATTCTGTGTCAACCCTTCTAGCAAAGAGTACTATCTTCTAAAATGTTCTTTGCCTTTCAGGTAAACTCATTTTTCCTCAAGACTGGCAAAACTGCTACTTACCAAAAGCAAAAGACTTTGACGAGTAGCAAAAAGCTACTAATCAAAAGACAATGTCGTTTGATTAAAAACACAATATCTTCACCTGTTTGAGCTGAAAATTAAGGAAGTAAAATTACTGATTGCCAAAGTAGGAACAAGTACTGGTCAAAGACAGTAACAAGACTGCAAGCAAAGACTGCGAGCAAAGACAGTGATTAGATTAGAGCTTTGCTAGTCTCAAAGTTCCAACTGGCATATTGGAAAGCAAAGGCATTTTAAAATATTGGAATAGTCACAGCTATTATTTAAGAAATCTAAATAACCAAAAACTTCATGAAGCCCTCTCTGGCTCTAGGCCTGGAAGCCACCGAGACTGAAAAAAGAAAGGCAGAAGAATTAAACTGTTTTCTCCTTTCTGAACTCTATTCAAAGTCAAAGTGGATGAAAGCTACCATATCCTTTATATCCATATATTTGTGGAGAATCTCCATGATTTTCCTGCCCTGAAGCCTGAGGGTTGAAGCTTGGGAAAATGAAGAAATAACACTGTTTCCTCCACAAGTCATCTTCAGCAGAAACCTAAAAAGAAAGGTAGTTAAGAGCAATCATATCCAAAGCTGGCATTATACTCAGGTTGTAAGGAACAAGAGTAAGATTAAGGAATTCCAGGAGATTTGCTTAAAACCTGTAAATCCTACTTAGGAGGGTAGAACAGCTAGTTAGCTTTTAATTCTTTCCCCACCATGCAATCACATACAGGTCTCCACAGCAATGTCCTGAAACGGCAGGCTCAGCTCCAGGAGGAGCAGAATCAAGTTTTCTTCTGTGCCCCAGATACAGCTTCTGCAGTGGGACAAGCCCATGGCTCAGGGAACAGTATCATTCACTGTACAAGTTGCTCACATTAATTGTTAACAGAACGACTCCAACATGAAAGTGTCGGGGAATGTGCTTATATACACCCAACAAAAGCCTAACAGCAAGATACTGGGAATTTGCAGCAGCACAAATTCCCAATGGCAAATCAATAATGGTTTCTGGTTTCAGTATGAGATGGTGAGCCAAATAAACTGTCAGGTACTTTAAAAAAGCAGCATTATAAAACCTGGGTGCATAAAATGAGCATTATCTCTCCTCCTTTCCAAATAAATGCATTCCTTCAAGGTCTGGAAAATCTTAGGATAGTATTTTATGGCTACAGTAAACATTTAAAAGCTCTAGGGAAAAATGCAACTCAAACTCACTGTGAAGCAGTAAAATCCAAAATTAGCTGTCCAGAATAGAGGGAACTGAGCAAAATTTCTAAAGGAAATGTACAACAAAACATATTAATTTCTATTTTACAACCTGTTATATGAGATAGTTCTTCAAAGACACTGGAATCTGGTGCATCTAGGATAAGATGTGTAAAGCTATGCTTAATACTATAATAAGAAACATCCCCAATAAAAATGAATTTAGAATTCATCAGTTCCTCATTACCACCTTAGCCTGTCTTCTTCAGAACACAGAGAATTAGCAAGCACCTCTCCTTTTCGCAGAGCATCTTTTGGACCGCCAGTGCAAAAAGACAACAGAACAAAAATGTTTTTCCCAAGTTCTGGTGTAGTCATCATGCTCTTCTTGATATCAAATCCTCTGAAAGGCCCATTTACAGCATAACAGCAATAGGGGAATAAGTTAACCAGTGGAATAAGCTGTAATGAGCACTTGCAAATAGTAGTTAAAAGAAAACTGCCCCAATAACTAGGACACTATGTACTTTTTCAAAACTGGAAAAACAAATCAAAACTAAAAGTTAATCACACAATTCCCATATCAGTCCATGCTTAAACCTTGTATTGCTCTTTTATTACTTTTTTTTTTTAACCAAAACAGTACAACTTTTTTGGTGTAGACTAAAAGTCATCCAAGCCAAACAGCAGTCTTGCATTACTTTATTACAGTACAGATAACATCAATCTGACATGGCACCATACCTTTCCTAGCTATAAACATCTACATGAACATTGTATTTGAGTCTTCTCAGTGTACTGTATGCTAGCAAGGTATTTTGCTGGAGATTTCTTCCTCATTCTCCAGTCCTCTTATAAACAAGCAGGAATTAAAAAAATTTCAAGAGGAATCAAATTATATACACAGATATGCAGGAGTATAAGTCATAAGATTATTATTAATTTTAAGTTGGCTTAACGTCAAGGCATGAGCATTTTCTGATAGCAGCTCATGAACTAGGCTGGAAGTTTATACATGAAGCAAAGTCACTCCCTACTTGTTAGAAAAAAAACTTTTATAGACATTCCTAGAAGATTTTATTACACTTTGAGGACCTGACCCCACATTGTGGTTGGCTGAATAACACATTGCATAAATCTTAAGACTGCAAGAACAGAGAAGCTCACAAACACTCTGAAGTTGCTGGAAAAGTTGAATCTTTCTTACTCTGGAAACAAAGAAATGTCATTCAGGACCCAGAGGGAAAGACACCACCTGGCATCAAACACTCACTGAACTGTTTTTCAATTGTCCCCCAAAAACAATCCCAGCTGTAGTTGCTTCTCCACAGTCTCCCAGTAAGATACATTACACATAACGTGTGATATTAGGAAATCTCCTCAGAAGTTTGTTCGCTTTGCTTGAAGTTAAGTTTTCTCCAAGTCCCAAGGTGTCTTCCTTTGCTTTCTCCTTGCGTTCTTTCTGAAAAATAAACCTCAAAATATTACCTGTATTTATTTGCTAAGTTGACTCTTATGCTCAAGGACTAGTAATAATTGCTCTTGGAGGTTTATCTGAGAGGAATGCCACTTCCTTAATGAACATTTATAATAGCACTTGTCTAAATAATCTCAAGGTTTTAGAAAAAGTAATGACTGTGGGTCTCCTTTAAGGGCTGAAATTAATGAGTAACCATCATCTTGGCCATGATATCTCTACACTCTTAGTTAAACAAAACAAATTTTCCCTTTACTTTCTATTTTTTTGCTTATTTTGTAAACCACTATATCAATTGTGGACCTCTTTTTCATGCACGCTGTTATGCACTAGCAGGCAAAAACAATTTGATGAAATGTTGATACTATTATTGAAAAGACTGGAAATAGGAAACAGGTTAAAGGCACATCTAGTACATATACTTATTTTTATACTACTTCTGAAACAGACCTCATTTCAAATATACTGTATTAGGGAAGAACAAAATGTTTTTCATATTTATGCTCTGCCTTATTTCTGGAAACTGTAGCCAAATTTGTTTCCATTTTCAATTGCACAAAGTCTTTATTGTCCCTCGGGATTTCAATGGAGTAACTTCTAAAGCACAGAATCAGACAGGGTAATTCCTGAGGGTAGCATAGTAATAGCTGCCTTTAGATGGCAACTTCTGACTTCTAATCTAAAATTTCTTTTTGTAACAAAATGTGTAGCTCTCAAATTCAGAAACAGTCTAAAAGGATTCAAAATTTTCAGGGAGTCAGGAACAGCTGTAACTACCTCACACAACCTGAAAATTCTGCTTATGAGGAGGATTACTGAAAACAGTGGTTATTTCTGTCACCCACTGTCTCCATCCTCACTTCTGTGATCACAGAACTATTTACAGATTTGTCACAGAACTGAATGTAGGAATCTGTAACTACCACTTTCCACTACTATCTAAGCAATGCAAACATTGGGCCAATACCCAAGATGACCATTTCTTGATTTTATCAATTATAGCAATTACTGGAATGGCCTACACTACTCCTGCAACCCCAAAGCACAGACTCCATAATTATAATAGTAGCCCCAAATTAGAATATAACCCACTTCCCACACTATACAAACCCTGCCTTACTTGCTATCTCTACAGCTTCAAAATGCAGGTTCCCTCATTCAGACCTATTGCTTAATGTGCAGAGCAGCAGTGTTTTCTGCTGCTTCTATGGAGCTGAAAAACTGGAAAGAGTTATCGTTGTTGGCACACAGAGAAGTGATTGAGTGCTTCCTCCCCTCCTTCCCCACCACCAGCCAGAGAGCCCTCAATTACTTCTGCCTTTGCCACGCAGTCATGGAACATGCGGATCTCCTCGGCACAAGCAGAGCTGTTGAAATCATTCTGTTTCCAGCAGGCCATCATCACTGACATCTCTGTAATGCACGTTGCCTCTGCGGGGGGAAAATAGTGCAGAAATGAGTGTTCAGGTCGCCACGTTAACAGTCTTACGCAGTGCATACATCTCCAACGGCAGAGTTAAGATGGGGCAGGGAAGAAAAAAGCCACAACAGGCAGCTGCGCGGGGCGCCGCGCACTCACCGCCCGCCTGCTCCCTGCGGTTCGCCACCTTGTTGGCGAGCACCAGTGGCCGCGTGGGGCGGATGAGCGGAGGCCGCTTCTTCTGGCGCCACTGCCCGGAGACCCAGCGGGTCACCCAGGCCGGGTACACGGGCGCCGCCATGTTTCGTGCGGCGGGGCGCGCGCGCCGCGCGTCACCGGCTGGGGCGGGGCAGGCGGGGGAGGCGTCTGCGCTTTCTTTCACGGGGATGTTTACTCCGAGTGCAGCTGAGGAAGTAGAAGTCATGCCCACACAAACCAGAGGCGTTTCTTTGGGGAAGTTACCCTTTCTTTAGAACCGCATTGAAACGGTCTGCCTGCGCGTTCTGAAACATTCAGCAGAGGAGTTGGTTTTTTTCCACTTCCATGTTTCTGATCGGCCAGGAAGTGAGCTGTGTGTCTAGCTAGGCGGCCGGGGTGGGGGGAAATAAAAAACCAAAACCCTACAAACATAAACTGACACCTTCAAACTAATCTGAAGTGTTCACACACTGGCCAAAGAGCTGAAGCACTTTTCAGTATTCCAATTTATGCGAAGCTCATCTGCTAATGTTTTTTCCTCTTCTAGTTACACCTACTGCTAATCATTTTTCTCCACCACGTTTGCCTGCTGCGGATACCAATGAGGCTTGCACAAGAACAAAGAGGCAGATGCTAGGGCATAACTGGAGAACAAACTGCACTCCTTGTAAATCACCTTCCCTTTTTACACATCACATTAGCTAATGGTGGCAGCACCTTCAGATACATTCACCTTCAGAAGCTGACTGCTTTTTAAAACAATTCCAAGAGAAACGGGCAGGGGAAAGGCTAGGAAAGAGAACGGCAAGCTGTGCAAGGGGAATGTTAATGGCGCCCTGTGACTAGTGCTGTCTGCAGTAGACGCATTGGCGTGCAGCCTGAGACTGGAGCATCAGCCTAAGAAATGACCAGCAGACAGAGTAACATACGTGACTGCATCTGCGCACGCCATGCAGAGATGTATGATGGCAGGTACAAACCTCCATTCTGAGGGGGAATGTGGAATTAAAAAGAGGTGGGGTATTCAATAGCAGAGTCTTTCTATAAGCCAGTACTTTGTGCAACTCATAGTAAGGAACTGCAAATTGATGGGACAGATTCCACTTTTCAGGTTCCCTCACCACCCTGATTCCCTCAATACATTGGCAAACCACATACACTCAGGATCTGCAGTGAGACATATCTATGATAATAAAGAACTTGTACGGTCCTAACTGCATCTCCAACTTACTTACTGTTACTTAAGTTAACATAGGTTAAAAAAAAAAAAAAGCTGAATCCTGGCCTTTGTTTCAGCTAATCAAAACCAAGATCTACCAGAGGTAAAAATATTTGGGAAAAAAGAAGTTAACATTACACTGGCCAGCTGTGATGCTGTAAAAATGCTGTGATAACATATAATGCTAAAAATGCTATAATAAAATTAGCTTGTTTTCTTAAATACCTTTCTAGAAGGTGAGAAATTATACCATAGGTCCTTCTCAGTTCTTAACCATCTAAAACCTCAATGCACTCTCTAAAAAGAATTAGGAGTGGAGATTAAGGAATCAGATGTATTGGGAAAAATGAATACAGTTGAAAGCCAGGTCTTTCCGAATTGCTCAAATCCAGCTTTCTTCATACATTCCAAGATATCCACTCAAGTTTATCCTGAATTTTTTGTCATGTAACCTCATAACACACCTTGACCAGCTGTCTCAGCCTGACCTCCTTGACCCTAGGGCATTTCAATTTATTGGGAACTGTGTTAATTTTCCCACTTGAGCAAGGGAGGAAAACAGTTTGCTAAGGGACAATTCCAGTTAGTTCAAACATATTCCCACTACCCAAGCTGATGTATTTAGGTGATAATAGCACTTAAATAGCTATGACAGATGCACTTTCTTTTCTGAGGTCATAGTTCCTCCCCATCCCCAAGCTCCAGTGCTATCCTACTTTTTTCCTCCATCACATCAGTCTCCCTGAAATATCCTCTTCACTCAATTAGTTCTGAGTTGCCATCCCTAGTTTCTAACTTCCCAGATCAACATAAGTCCAGCCCATGCTACTTCAAGTTACCTGATGCCTCCTTATTGCTCAAAAATGTTCCAAAATATGGCTTGTTTTGATCCATTCCAAGAGCCCCAGAATCATCCCTTGCTGAACTGAGCCACTTCAGCATTAGTTGAGTCTTTTCTGTAGGAAAGAATGAGCACAACAGCTCAAATTAAGATGCCAGTCATGTCAAAGCCCTGGAACGAAATCTGCAGTTCCATCTCTCCCCACCCCTCCTCGTCCTCTGCAGTGCCCTGCATCTCCAAGTGCCAGCTCTGAGACGGCTTCGAGTGAGTCACAGGAGAAGTGCAGTTTGTTAATACTGACACAGCCCTTGGCCCAGCTGGTTTTATCACTAAAAGGATTTTGTGTCTGATGAATTTCAGTCCATCAGTAGAGGTCTCTGAACAGAATGAGGGAAGCTGCTGCCTGTTATGTTTCCGATTAATACAATTTCTTGGAAGGTGCCAGGGGATTCATCAAAAATCCTAACTAAATGCAACCCAATGGATGACAGCTAATCATTAAGGGAGTGCCTGTCTCTGGGCAAGGGGTGACAAGCAGGCTTGGCAGGATGGAAATGGGGCAGATGGCTGCTTGTCTACCACAGGACTGTTTAAACACCATTGTTTCCACTGGCTCTGTTCGAATCCAATTTATCCTGTTCCCAGCCCTCTGGTTGCCTGTTCTTCCATAATCTATTGTTTCCTAAGCCAGTAAAAACTGCTCTCTACCAAGCTGAGGGAGGCGCATTTTTGCTGCAGTTCTCCAGCTACTGCACTTTGCAGATTATTTCCAGGGAAAGAGAAATGTCATTCCTCTTTCTCTCCAAACATATACACCCACTTGGCGCTTGAAAAATATATCACTCAAAGAGGACCCAGAGATCTTAATTCAGTTTGAAAATTACTTCAGCAACTCAAATATGAAAAGACATTTTTCCAGTTCTAAAAATTATCAGTCTTAAGTATCAAAAAAACCCAGTAATTTTCAATGAGGCTATTTCATTCTTAGAAATTGCATTCCTTGTGAAAGCTGGAAATACAGATTGTCAGTTCAGCAAATAAAACACTTTTTTTTTCCTCCTGAAAATAAGACAGCACCCAGTATTCCAGTTCTAGCAGAAGAATGGTAACTTTGGCCTGTCCAACGCAATAGACTTGACTGCTGTATTTTCAACCTTCAGTTGGATATTTGTTCCCTCTACCTCACCTCTGAGAGGGCAAGAACTTATTCTAGCTTGTTGTGTCAGTTCTCCAAGACATATCCTCCACAGAACATAGAACGGTTTCATACAAGCAGGAGGTATCTATTTTTAGTTCATTAATGCTAGGAAATAAAGATGTCTTGACAGCTTTGAAATCATCCCTGCAGTTACAGAGGAAAAAAGACAAAATGTGTGACAAGCAGTGGTGTAGTGACTCACCCTGTTTTGCAGAGGCCAAGTAAAGGCTACAGGGGAAAATCTCTTTAATCTCTTTACGACATCAATCTTTGATAATTTTGCTGAAATTCCCGGTTAGTCTCATTTTTTTTTTTTTTTGAGTAAGGGCACCTGCACAGTTAGAACTGGACCAAGATGCTATTTACACTTCAAGTCTTCCAAATGCCACCATGTAAGTGATGATATTCAGCCACTATCTGGTTGGTCTGGATTTAAAGCTGTGAAGGGAGAAATCCACTGTTAGCAATCAAAAACTCGTACAACCCAAAACCTTTCTCTAAAATATTAATAGCTGTGGCAGTCTCCTTCCTCCTTGTTTGCATTCACATTAATAGAAAGACAGCTTGGATCATAATTTAATTTACTTTCGCTAAGGTTGGCAGTAGTCTTTGGATGTTATATAGTAATCCTTTCAAATTTATAATTATGTTAATTAATCGTTAAACTCTTTATTCCAGGTAGCAGAACTCAATGTTAAGTGACCCATTCTCATTATGAAAGTTTTGACAAGATGCACAGAAAGAGGAATATGGAAACAAAACAAAAACAAGAAGAGAGAGAGAGAAAGAGAGAAAGAAATTCTATAAAAACAAATCTGAGATTATCAAACAATTACAAGCAGTGCATTTGTCTGTCAAGCAGTGTCTGCAGGGTAGTGGATATTCTTATTCCAGAACGGGTAAAAACCACAAGCGCAGTGGACAGTCCTGGAAATACCTATGTCTTTCAATGGTCTGAGGCTCAGCTCCTTCTTCCTGCCTTCAAAAAAAGTGGGAGATGAAAACAAGGCCCTGGTAGAAGACAGACATTATTCAACATTTTGGAGTTCTTGCTGACCAGAAAACTGGGTGCTGTGAGGTGGAGTTAGCAGCCTGGCGCAGAACAGCAACCACAGATCCAAAGCCAACAGGGAAGGTCCCCCACTTCTCCACTCCAGCCATGTTCCCCTAGCACCTACACAAGTTATTCAGTAGAAGGATTTCAGCCTTAATACATGTGCACTATTACAATAAATGAAACAGATTTAACAGACACACTCTTTATAATTCATGAACGTGTGTTATACAGGATAAAGGCAATATGATCTCCTCATACTACAAAACACCTCCTCATTGCCCATGCAGATGGGACAGAAGCATGAAGCTTGGCAGATGAGCACAGTAAAGCTTTAGGCCATCACTAATCAATAAATGTTACAATAAGTGCTACAATACTCATACTTACTATTGGTTCTTCCTTCTCCCACCCCTGCAAGGACAATACACTACCTGTAGCATATGTAATTCAGGTAACAGCAGATTAATGACAACAAAACCTAGATTTAGTTATAAAATTCAGTTTTAGTTAAATTATAGGATAAAACAGAACAAGTAGAATGTGTTACTACATACAAAAATCAAGACCAGAATTTTTCCTCCTGGCTATCCTACCAAAAATCTTAGTGAGAAAGGCTTATGGGATAGTGCTAATTGAAAAGAGCACACAAAGGAAACAATCATTTTCTATACAGAAACATGAAGAGAAATGGAGGGCATTAATTCAAACAATTTATTTAAATCTCATTAATCTGTTCAGTAGAAGATCGTATTCAAAATTAAAGCAGCCTTAATTTGTTTTATCTTGTCATAATGTGCTTGAGAATGAAATTTAGTCATGAAAACATCCATCTATAATCTCTAGTCGACTTGAGTAATCCACCTGAATAATTAATTCAGATATTTTCACTTAAGTATCTCTGAATAGGTAAGCCCTGAGTAACCAAAAAAAGATTGTAAACCAATGAGTATATCTTGGCTGATTAGTCATTTTTACTACTACTATTATTATTATAAAGATGCTACTGCAAGTTCTCTCCCATTTTATATCAGCAAAATATCAGCTGAAATTGATGTACAATTTATATATTTTCCACATCCACAATAATCCAGGGATAGCTGAGTGTTTCATGTCTTCTCTGTCAAAGAGCCTAGAGTTCAGCACTGCAATACTATCTATCTGCTGAGAGGCAAACGTTGAGATGGGCATCATTATCCACACTAATACCATGTTCACAATACTCTGGATGGGAATTTGAAGAAAAAGTGAGATGAAATGATCCATCTATAGTTAAGCACCAAGTCAAGGACTTGATTAGGGACAAGCACTGTTTTACTCCTGTTCATAACTTTTACCAGTATGTTTCATTTTTGTTTGAAAGAGATAAAGACTGCAACAAAAATGATCTACACATCACTACTTACTTTTAGGAATTCCAGGCATCGACCAGGACCATATTGTGCTAAGATACAGACGTAAAACAAACTCAATACTTCCAATTCTGATTGTCCACCTCAAGACAAAAAGACAAGAAGATTTTAACTCAAAGTAACTGGACCATTGGACAGGCACCATGCCTAAAACATGTTTGTATATGCAGAAAGCTGCTGATGCTGGAAAAGAGCAAATCTGCAAAGACCTCCGAATTCTTGGCATTAAGGAGGGAACAAGAAATGATCATAGCCGGGATTTCAGACTTCATGGAAACTTGTAACTAAAACATACTAATTCTACTCAGTCAAGTTCCATACAACAACAGGTAACATACTTATATTTTAAAATACTTGGTTTAAAGTTGGGAATTGAATAATTTAGCTGTAGTTCCATTCATATGTCACCTGCAAAATCAACAAAAGAAGAAAATTAAGCAGAAATTGACACACCCAAAGCCATTCCCTTACCATGAAAAGTAAGAGTTTAAAGCACATTTACTTGGGGAGAATAATTTTATTACTGATATTATTTCATAAGGCACAACTGCTCTCCACAGACATTAGTCTTTTGCAATTCCTTCATTGAAAAAGTTATTTGTTTTTAGCAGCTAAAAATATATCTTAATGAAGAGAGTGATTGGTAAAATATTTATAAAAACAGCAATGTATGTTTTAAAAAATAAAAAATCCCTGCAGTGAAATAACCTAGGCTATCTGAGCAGAGTCTAAAAAAATGCTCATTTGAAGTCACAGGGAAGCATATATCAAATGCACAAGGAGAGTAAGTTCTTTTGCCCCAGATGTTGACACCTGTAGGTCAGCAGTAGCTTCACACCCCTTGACTGAAATTCAAATCCAAGCAGTGGATAACATCTGCACAGCTGAAATACAATCACAATAGGGACTGACTCACTTTATCCATTAGAAAAAAAAGTCTCTGAAATAGTTCTGCTATTTCAAGGCAAATACTGGGAGTGAGGTAAGAATTTTTACTCTCAACTTTCAGCACAATTTTCAAGTCAGTGTCTTCCAAAGATGAGTCAGTGATGCCTGGTCCTCTTGAGAAAAATCTCGTGCATATAATCCCAAAATCTTCCCTGATGTGACTCATTGTGATGAATCATAGCAGTGAGAGCCTCACCCTGATCAAGACTTTGCCAATAATCCTGGAGCCACATCTCTTTCCAACTGAAACATAAAAAAGACACCATGATAAAGCACTAAAAAAAAAAAAAAGTATATGCAGCTGTAACAATACTAAAGTCATTTTTTCTTTCACCTAAGAGGAAAACAGGTCAGGAAAGCTCATGACAAACTATGATATTATTGGGCCATTGTGCTCCACTTAAAGAAATCTGTTATATAAATTCTCTCTGGAAAACCACCACACTGTTGGCTTTAAAACTTTTCCAAGATTTCAGCATATGTCTAATGTTAGTTATACTCCTAACTCTGAAGAATGAAATCTTCTATTAAATTAAAATCTAGCCGAGAAACTTTATATGATTGAGAGTGGCTTTCCATGATCAATACATTTCAAGCTACAGTTAGGATTGAAAATCTTTTTTTTTTCAGATAAGCCATTTAACAACTAAGAGACTGACAGTTAGTTACTACAAAAATCAGGTTACACACAACAGAGAGAAAAAGCTTTATATCTCAAGCCTGACTACATACTTAATCTCCAGACTAGGTTGCTGAGTACACGCTTTCCTTTCTCAATGCGTGCATTCTCAAACTTTTCCTAGCAGAGACTGCCTTATAACATCTTTGAGCAGCTCCTCAGCTTCTTTCCCATACATGATTGTATAGGCTATGCTCATCTCATTTGTATTAAATCAAAGTATAGCAATATTCTTTTGACTAATAATTAACACACTTCCTTTTCACGACAGACTATTCCAAACATTACCTTCTCTTCTTTACTGTATCTGCAGTGTATATGAGCTACACAATAATTGTTACACCCGTGAATAATGGTTATTACAGAACATGAATGGCATAATAAAGTAGCCATATTGTAATTTGGTAGCAGCTCTAAAAATATATAAGCTCCAAATGCTTTTGCAGTTCTCTGTGGTCCAGAATCCTTCAGCACTATGTTTTTATAGTCAGACTATATAAGTCAGACTTTATAAGCTGCATTTATTCCATAACTTGCACTCTTACTAAGCCTGTGTCACTTCTCCATGACTAATGCTTTGTAAGGAAACAAAACATGAGATTGACAAGCTCAGTAGACATTCACCCAAATCAACCATGCTGTTCCTGTAAACTTACTGTTAAACTCCGGCAAAAGACAAGCCTAGCTGTACAATTACAGAAGAACACTTAAGTGTACAGAAGAAGCTAACACTTATGTGGCAACTGTATCTTTCTGTCATTTACAACTCTAAAGTGACCACCTTCCAACGTGAAAGTTCAGATGACTGCAAGGTGGAGAGCACTGCATTTCATTGGGAGTGCTCTTAATCATACCTAGCAATTTGGATACACGTTATCTTTCTAAAGCAGATGGCAGACCGTGGAAATGCTCTAGACACATCTCCATGAACGGGAGGGAATAACATACTGTGGTTCAACACGCATGGAAATCTGCAGTATGGTAATGGATACTGATACATAAAACTTCCTTGCACAGAAGGGTGAAGTACCTTAATTTGCAAGTAAGCAGCATAGAGCACCCAAACTGTGTCCTCGAAAGCATTTCCCTACTGCCATCTGCTGCTCAAGTAAAAGAAAATTTGTGAAAAAACAGAGAATATTCTTTATATAGGGTAGGATGAGGGGAGAACACATTTTCCTACAAAGGCAAAGTATTACTATAAAAAGCTCCAATAAATAAATAAATAACCAATCACCAAAAACAAGGTTTACAAAGGCATTTAGGGGCCTCTTCTACTTGCAAGCATCATCTTAACTAGCCAATTTATTGATCGTACTATGAAAAATACTTTATAGTGACAAACATCAAGGTAAAATTAGCTTAACACTTCATATAACTGAACAGACCCCAGGATTCTGAAACTTGTGAAAATAAATTGTTATAAACACAGGCAAAATCTGCTATGGCTTAAGGTTTAGCTTCCACTGTCTGAGCTTCAACGGCCACACAAAATTTAAAGTGTCTTCTAACATATTTATAGTGAGTCTGTCTAACTTCTGCTCTGATGGACACCATCAGAAGCAAGCTAGGCCCACACTGAGTACTTTTACAGTTACTATGTTTAAAGCTTTTTGCTTCAAAAAGCATGATATTTGTATGTTACCTGTCTCCTCCAGAGATATCTTCAACACTTCCAAACCCAGGAGTTGGCATAGGACATCCCATATGCTTGAATTGAGCAACTCGAGGTTTGGGAGCTGGAAATTTCTTACGAGACTTTTTGTGCTCCTGCTCTTCTTTGACTCGGGTATTCTCCCTGTCACAGATGAAACACTCGAAGCCATTCAGGTAGTTGGGCAGAGTCATATCATTCACACCCCACTCCCGTCTCTCCAAGCTCTCGAGCAGGAATTGGTTTTTGATTCCACCAGGCTTTTTATACTCTAAATACTTCAGGTATTCCTCTCCATTCTTGTCCAGGAAATCAAGATACTTTGCCAGCTCTTGAGGGCTGTGAAAGTCATCTATGAGAATGATGGAGAGGTTGTTTGGCATCCAATCTCGCACAACTGGAGAACCTCGGTATACAGGGACAGCACCCAGATGCATTGGGCGCCACAGTTTCTCAGTCATGTAGTCATTACATATGGCATTTTCTAAGGCCAAGTGAAACTTGTATCTGCCAACAAAGGTCATGAATTCAGAATCTTCTGTAGTGGCTGTAGAAGTGTCTCTCAGTCGCTCACTGGGAAGCTCACGGTTATGCAGGCATTTCCCATAGGAATCAACCTAAAATAACAACAGTTATCTCTTCAAAAGTTATTTATGTTCACTTGGAGCTTGTTCTCAGAGCCCATAGCTCTTGAAGTCCTAGTGACCTTAGCTTAGCCTCACTTTCACTCTAACGTCATTTCATTTTGGCCAACAAAAACGCTGTAGGACTTCTGAAACTAACCAGCACATCTGACTACTTCAGTAGCTAAGTCTCATTCATTGCACAGACAGCTTTAAGCAGCAGTAATGCTTCTAAGAGGGCAATTTTTCCATATGCTAACTTACAAGGCTCCAGAGATTTCAGCACTTCATCTTGGAGACCAAACTTATTAGGGTAGAGCCCAATCTGTGACCGATCCAGCAGTCTGACCAACTCCATGACTAGGAGCTACGGTGAGGCCTACCTACTGGTGTGAAGTGCAGTCTAGACCACGCTTTTGGAAGGAAGGCAACTAGTTTTGCTGTCCAGCTTGTAGTCAGAGCGTTTCCCGTTACAATTCATCTTGGCTAAAAACGAGCACAAACAAACCCTGTTAAAAGGAGGTCCCGGAGGCAGTGGCCAGGCTGGCCTGGCTCGTACAGTGACACGGTGCCCCATTTTCCCCACGCAGTGCACCTACCTGGATATATTTCATGAGCTCCCGCACATATCGATCCCTGTCTGAGGGCACGTCGCAGTGGGACTGCATGTAGAGTACGGGCGCGTAGCCTTGCCTTCGCCACGCATCCTTCTCAGCCAGGGGCACGGGTGGGTGCTGCAGATAGGCAGCATCGGGCAGCCACTGCAGGGTGAGGGGGTAGTCGGACTCCCGGCGGAACGTGGCCGTGTAGTTGAAGAGACCGATGCCAGGTGAGTGCGAGAGCACGTAGTTGTTCATGGGGGACTCCTCGTGGAAGAGGGCCCAGGTCTGGTGGGGCAGGCGGGGCAGCGGCGCCTCATAGGCCCTGAAGTCGGTGCCGTAGAAGATGAGTGCCTTGGTGCGGCGGTGCCGCGCCACGCGCCGGCTCCGCGTGGCCAGGCAGGAGCCGCGCGGACAGTCGATGCGCTCCGTGTCGCCGGGGAAGTGCGGGAAGAGGCTGCCGCTCCACCACAGTAGGATGGGCAGCGCCCTGTTAGGCCGCGTATCGTTGTTGCCGGGGCCACGGTAGGACGGCGCGGCCACGGCGCCGAAAGCCGCGGCGGGCGGCACAGCTGCGGGCGGCCACCCCTCCGCCTCGGCCTCACATGGTGCCTCAGCGCCCGCCGCCACCTTCCCGGCGCCGCAGGCCAGCGCCAACGCCAGCGCCAGCCAGAGGGGCGCCGGACCCCCCATGCCCGCCTCCTGCGCCGCCCCCCGGCGCACGCAGCGCGCCCTTCAACGGCCTCAACGGTCACCCCGCCCTGCCAGGGGTAGCCCCGCCCCGCCAGCGGTCCCAGCGGCCGTCCCGCCCCGCCAGCGGTAGCCCCGCCCTGCGGCACCAACGGCCCCAACGGCCGCCCCCGGCCCGCCGGGGGCCGCTCGGCAGCTTCGGCCTGCTGCAAGCAGGGGCACGGAAAGAGCCGAGAGTCAAGAGCTAAGAGCGACTCGAACGCAGCATAAGTTAAAAGCAGCTGGTGGCACCAGCAAATGCAATGGGGATGTGTTAAGACACACAAACACCATAGGCGCACTTAGAGGAGTTGTGTGTGCTTAAAACTCTTTAAATCCTCTCCCTGGCCTCACTCCTACACTTGCACTGCAGCCAGCTAACGTGCCCCAGGACTGCCAGCAGCGAGCCCAAAGCCCCGGCTACGCTGCGGGCCAGCTCAGCGCGTGAAGCAGAGCTCAGCTGCGCGGCCAAGCCACCATGGCCGACAGGGCAAGCGCATGCAGGGGGGAGCAGCCCCTGCCAAAGTCCACACGGGGAGGGAACAGAAAACATCTTCACGGAACAAGGCTGATTGTTGTACAGTGACACGTCAAGGAGAAAGTTCCCACGGGAGAGTTTTTCTGTACCAACTTGGAATAACTCTTGGTGTTAAAATACTCCATAAATGGTACTGATGGCTGCCAAGCTGGCATTACTATGATATACATACATCCAACAGAAGAATTAGTAATTCTGTAACTAAGTTCTACAAGCTCCAAAGTAATGCTCCTGAGAGATAATTTATCCCTAAATACTTGGCCTATTTCCCAATACGTAAATTAGGAATACAGACAACCCAAGCAAATAAGTATTCTCTGTGTGTATAAGGCAGAGGTTAAAATACCAGAGGCTCTCCCTGTGCTCCATCAAGGAATGCCCGAGCCAGAGCTTGGTCACACCTACCCAAGTCACCCCTGTCACCTCCTCCACTCCCCGGAGGTGCCACAGGCCCCAGCATGAGGGTGACAGACGCCAGCTGGGGCACGTGATCCCCCCAGGGAAAGGGGCACTGCCACAACAGTTCCTGCAAGCACCATCTATACCATACCAGTCATACGAGATGCACAAGGCCCATCATTACCGCAGTATGTCAGCCGAGGAGCAGGATATAAGATAGGACCATTCTGTAGAAGAGACTGATCTCCAGTATGCCATAGCAAACTAAATATTATGGGATATTTAGCAATGATTGTTTTGTGCTTTCCTACAGACCATTTAAAAAGTTACCAGTAAATTGTACAATAGCAATGCTTTAGGCTACAGTTAAGTATAGAAAGGGATTTAAGTGCAACACAAATTAGGATTTTAATCTAGACTGGCCAGTTTACACTGCCAACAGCCATATTCACTCTGAAGTTTAATTCTGCAGTTAACAAAAAACAGGGTGGAAAGAAAGAAAACAAAAACTTTCTCTGACCTCTTAACTCTGGAATAGTAGCCTCTGAAAAATTAAAACTGAAAATCTAAAATAAATTTAACATTGTCTCAAGGTAACCAGAATACTTTTCAAAGCAGACCAAAAAAAAAAGGTCAGTTTGACTCAAGCTGCATTAGAAAAAACAGAAAGCTCTTTTCAAAACAGAAATTCATTTGGGGCAGAAAGTTAAAAATACTTAGCTAAGCAAAATAACACTGAGAACAAACAGCACCTTTTGTATGTTTACATTTGTTGAACTTCTTACCACCTCTCACTGCAATTAAGAAAAAAAAGACTGAACTTAATACAACATTGGATTGTAAAGGATCACTCAGCTAGGCTCCAATCCTTCTCATTTCCTCTCTCCCGCAAAATACAGTATTTGGAAAAATAAGCAGTGTTTATTTACTAACAATGACATAAAATACATCTTAATATATTTTTATTTCTTTACAAATTAAAAGATGCATTGGAATAAACACATGAAGAAAATGTAAAGTTCATTTATGATTTAATTTCCACCCCCCAATATTAATACTAGAAATTAGTATTGTGGAAGTCTGTGGTTGTTGAGCTTTATATTCCTGGGAAGCTGTTGTTTCTCTGGTTAAAATCCTCTAGTTTTTTTGGTTGGAGGCAGTTTATGGAGTAGAAAGTCAGCCACATTGATTTAAAAAAAAAAAAAAAAAATATTTTAGATTGAAAAAAAATAAAAGAAAAAAAAAAAAAAAAAAAAAAAAAAAAAAAAAAAAAAAAAAAAAAAAAAAACACCCCAGAGGGTTCTGTCAACTACATCTTGAAAGAGTTTTTCCATTACAGTTTTCATAATCCCCTTTCTACGTAGTGATGGGAGGGAAGACAAACTAGCAGCATTAGAGGAAAAATGGATTTATATACACGCTTCAAGATACAGGACTAAAACCACAGCCAGATGTTTTTCTGAACTTAACAAGGACTCTCCTCTGAAATGTCAAGCCCAGATAATATATTCTGTAATCCATCCACATTCTCCCAGTTTTAGTGCTATCTCCAGCTCAAACTCCCAGGTATTGTAAGAACACCCATTAAATGTTCAAGCTTAAATATAAACCTCCTTTCAAGTGTGAATAAACAAAGCCCTTGGAATTATGGATTTGATTTACACTCATTCCCTCTGTGCAGGAGTCTTCTCATCCACCCTTACAGAACGGAGCAGCACAGGAGCTAAAGTGGATGGATTAATCTGTCTGAGGTATTTTAGTTTAACAAACAGGCTTATAAAAAGGTTTTGTGCAGGCTGATCAGCAGGTTTAACGGGGAGGGTATAAACATCCAGTGATGAAACTCTTGGTGTCCCCGATCCTTTCTAAAAACTGAACCCAGGTACTTGCAGTACCTACTACAGTGCAGTCTTTTATCTTAGGTTTTCATTTACCCTTCCAGGGTGCAAAAAACAGCCTCAAATTTGCAACAGTAAAGCTCAGTTCATGCTTGTTTGCTATGATTCACAGCAGTACGGTTAAAAACAGACTGTTTCTTATCATCCTGTTCCCATATAGCCCCACATCGCCTTGTTAAAAGTATCTTCTGCTTAACATTAAGAGGCTTTTGTTCCCACCACCATCTGGATAGATAGGTAAGCTCTGCAGAAAGAGAGAGGCCAAGGAACACAGACTGGGTAGGACAATGTCAGGGCTGTGCAATGAGAAAGAAAAGAGCCACCGCTCGTGGCGACAGGAAGCACTGACCATACTCCTAAGCTACTCCGAAGCCACTCACTGTTGCCTGCTGAACAACTACTCCAGTAGAGATCTGCACAGTAACTCTTAACACAGGCAACGGAAGGGGATTTGTCCTGCTACCTCCTGGCTTACCACTCATTTCCTTTTTTAAGGATTTCTGGTCCGAAGGGCCACATGACGCATTTGTACTCTGCAGCGTCACATTTCCTGCTTAGAAAGAAAAAGGAGGGAAACTGTTTGGCTGCTCCAGCTCCCATCACCTGACCTGCTTCTTGTCCTCCCCACTTGTGTCCTCTTCACACTTGCAGCATGCACACGCGCCCATACAACACACAGCAACTACCAGAAGTTTTGAAGAGTTATCGTTTTCACCCAATGTTGAATCATGTACAGTGAATTGAAAAAAAAAAAACAAAACAAAAAAAAACCAACCCTACATTCATTAGGACAGGATTAGCGAGCATGGGAGGGGGGTGAACTCCTGCCAAGCACAGGAAATGATTTAGATACAAGTAAAAGACCTGGTATCAAAGGCCTTTTTTTCTGGCCCTCACCAGGAAAAAAATTCATCTCTCAAATGGGGCTGGGAGAGATTGAAAGGATTTCTGCTTATGCAACATGTATTAAAAATTATGGAATTGTACAGATTTCTATGCTGTCCTTTTTGAGGGCGCTGGGCCTTCCAATCAGGTGTTTAGTTGAGACTGAAATGTCACTGCTGAATTCCAGCACTGCTCCCGCCTCTAGCTTAGTAGCTGCCGAATCTCCTTGTGCATGTGACACAGGAAGTCCACATATGAAGCCCCTCCACTCAGGCTCTTGTCCTCCACTAGAAAGTGTTTGAACAGCATCTCCAGTTTATCTTCTTGCTTCACAATTATTAACTACAAGAAAAAGGGGGGGAAGGAACAATTAGCAAATTTTTCTTGGAAAAACAGCATCATATATGGTTTGTGCTTATGTACTTTAATTTCTTGTTGTACTTGTATTATACTTTAACTTCTGGAACTATTTACAAGAAGATACCATATTCAAGGTTTATGCATTAGTATATCATAATAGGTTTGAAAATTCAATTCTTATGCAGATAAGGAGAGTTGGTCACTCTCAGTCAACAGTAAACAGATAAATATTAGTCTGGAGACCAGGATTCTGCTACTTTATGCCTGACATATATTTAATATTAGACCTTCTTTTTCCCCTTCTGAAAGGGTAGAAGAAATATGTATTTTACTTTTGTGAAACCTTGGGTCTAGAAGAAACAAAGTCTAGAAGAAATGATGAAAATATAATAAAGGGAATTTACATTAGTTATTATGTGACACAAGCCAAGTAGTACACTGGATTAATAAATTTTCTGAACAATTTAAGCTCCAAATCAGCTAACTTCACAGCATCCATTACAGTGCTCGCCAATACTGCAGAGACATTCTGCATCAAATTAGCCCACTACACACCTTTGCAGCATCTTTCCACCAACAGCTCATGCTCAGCTATGTCATCAAAAACACATCCAGTGCTAGTACTCACAGACAACCTTAACTGCATACTGCAATTTTAATTTGTTTTGAGTAATTTGCATTTTGTTTTCAAAACTTTTACAAAAGCTCACTGAGATAAGGTTAGTACATGAAGTCCGTAAACACTCTTAGCAGTAAAGGGAGGAGGGCCTACTGACCAACAGGAAAGCCTGATTTGCCAAAATTGTCCTTTATGATACCCTCCCCTTAATTTTTCATCTCTGAAGTAAAGATTGCTTAAACAGCTGAAAGGGACCCAAATGCCTCTGCAACCAAATTGATGATAAAAATGTTTCCTTTTTTTCTTCCCCCCGCCTCATATGTAATTGTCGTTCTCCAACTTCAGAGAGGAATCACTGCTTCACCATTGCTTCTGGTCCCCTAGATGTGGCCCCAAAAATTCTTGGAAATTACTGGCATTGCAGCCATGTATCAGTTCTGCAATTCTCACGGCACTGGGTGACAGGTCCTATTAATATTTGATTTGGAGCTGCCAAGAAAAACATCCAGTCTTTAGTGGTTATCTATAAATCCTTCTGCCACTGGGAAAAAAGCAACACTTATGCACAGTAACAGTAACAAGAGTACTAAGCGAGGTATTGAAAAAAAACAACAAAAAACATACAGACACAAACACACACACACACACACACACACAGAGACAGATGTGTCAAGGGAAGCACAGAACTCCAAGACTAGTAGCACGAATTATTTCAGATCCTTAGATCCTTCGTATGTTTGAATGACAATGATAAGGTCAGGGAGAGCAAGTTTCACAATACATTTTGTATGAGGAAGATCGCATTTTTACCTTCATGTAGCGGGATCGCTGCACTTGAATCATGTCAACAATAGATCTCACTTTCTTTGAAAAAGGGTTTTCTAAAATAGGCAGCATACTCTGAAATGCAAGATATTGAATCTCCATTATTCTCCCAAAATGTAAAGCAACAAAAACCCCTCAATTTTGTATTTTCAAACTATGCAAAACATCTATCCCATTAGAAATCTTTTTGATAAGCTAAAGAAATTAAGACAGAAGTTTACAAAGCAGATCAGAATTAACCACCAATTGTTAAATCCATGTAAATATCAGCTATTCTTCTTTACCATCAGTGAAGCATGGCTACACAAAGCATGCCCAGACTGGGGGGGTCTGCACTTCAGAACACTGCACAGCTAAGTCAGAAAATGAATTCTGGTGTTTGTGCTTCTCCACTGTTAGTAGTACGAAAGTTGTTTTAAAACTACTTCCTGAACTTGGTTTCTGATTGCTTTAAGTACTGGCTGACTACATTATCTCCCACACTGACACCCAGCTCACCAAAGTGTTGCTAATTTGGCTGAAGGATGACACTCCAAAGAGGTTCTGGATCAGGCCTTGCTGCACATTCACTCCCACCCACACAAAGATGTTCAGGCCGTTCTCCAGCAGATATATGTCACCCTTGGAGAGGCGCTCCTCTGAGTTCCGGATTGCTGCTGGCAAGGAGTCACTGTCAACATCTGCTTTGGTCTGTTTCAGAGTGAAATTAAAAAAAGTTATCAAGGTTATAATGCAAGAACATCTGAGGAAGAAAGGAAAACTTCTGCCTCTACAACTCCAATGAATTGCTCATTTCTAGAACTCACAGCCAGCTGCTTGCATATTTCCTTTTAAACTGTAGAAGTTCTGTAATGCCGCATCAACTGTGATTGAAACAACCTTTTCATCAGCTTACTTCTCCCATCTAACACAACATTAAAACAGACATTTTATCAAAAGAGAGTATAAGGCTGTTGTCAAAAGGTTCTGCAGTTCCAACACTGGCTCCTGGAGCAGGAACGTAATTAGTTTACTCTAGCAGCTATGACACTGAAAAGTCACAACTGTGCTTTAAATTACCACATAAAATTCCAAGAAGCTTTAGGATTTTTAAGACTACCAAAGAATCCAAGAAGTCATCTTTGTCACTGGTCACATGGCACAGGTTTGAGAAAATCCCCCAGGAAATTCACAAGACAGTAATGCAACTACTTCTTTAAGTGAAATTAAATGAACTACTCAGACAGATGGTAGGTCCCAAATCCTTCTCAAACAGCTTTCCCCTTGTAAGATATAAATACTAGTTCTTAGAGGCAGGGCAAGACAACATCAGGTCTCAAGCAGTAAGAATATCCTGAATTACTCACCAAGGGCAAAAGCCTGGGATAAAAGAAAACATTTGTTTCTGCCACATCCATGGATGTAACTAACTGACGAATGTAGGCACGGTCATCTGTCGTGACCTCTGGCCCAGGCTGAAGGACATCACTCTTCAACACACAGTTCAAGTACACAGGAAGCAGCTTCATGCATTCAGGCAGGATCAGCTACAAAACACAAGCCAGTCAATAGAATGTCATCTACCTTGCTAGCTGAGGCAATACTGTCTACACTTAAAGTGAGGCTTTCACAAGCACACTTGTGAAAGCAAGTGCAAGACATGCAAGGAACGTGTCTTAATATTCTACTTATATCACAGACTTGCAGAAATAGTTTTAAAAGTTTCCCTGGAATAGGTAATAATTTATGGTCTCCAGACAAACGTCCAGGAAGCTATTTTCAACTGCAGTTTTATTTGCAGGTTGGTATTTTCCCAAATCTTCTTTTTGGGGATTTCTGCTCAGCAATGCAATTCACTTATATTGAATATAAAAGTGATGAGAGCTTCTTCCTTCCTCTTTTAACATTTGAACCTGCAATTTAAATCAAAGCTGAGTTTACCTGGCCAGCAGAGGAAGGACTAGCACAGTTTTTCCGATAGCAAGCCAGGATCTGGGCACACTGGTTAACCAGCGCATCTCGTACAGTCTTTACCGGACTATTGAGAACTCCACGATATGCTGCAGAGAAATGCACAGTCATCAAATCACTTTGTGCAACACTGCTAAAACCATAACATGGTAAAAACCCACAACAAGGCAAAACCCCTAACACTTCTACAAACTAAATATAAGTGACCATTGCTTATGAAAACTTTTTCCTTCAAATTTATGTGGGAAATACATAAGCTAAAGATCATAAAAAACTTACCTACTCTGCTTTACCACTTCTTCAACTCTATTTCTCATATACTTTATAATATAAATAGCTGTACTTGAAAGTACAGGGTACTAGAAAAATTCCCTTAAGAGCCTGGCCATGTCTTCAGTGATAAGCAACAGTTTCTTAACTTTTTCACCTGTATCTGTAGCCCTTGCCCTAAAGTAATATTATCCTAACTTTGTGCTCTTTTCTGCCAAAAAACTAAATTATCATCTGAAATTTGAAGGGACTAAACAAACATCCTCAAATTACAACAGGCATTTTAACAGCAGTAAAAGGCTAGGCCTCTCCATCATATGTAACGTTACCATATTTAGCCAAGTAATTGATGAGTGTGTCTGTCTCGCAGTTTCGATAGAGGTCAGCCAGCTGGGTGCAACAGTTCAAGGAAAGGTTGTGAATGCGGAGCCGCCGTTGTCCTGCACAACTTGTATACAACAGAGCACACTGTGGGAGACATAGGTAGCAAGATAGAGAAAAATGAGACCTTGCTAAAGTAAGACAGCCTAGACTTGAATAAACTTGATGAAAAGTTAGATGCCTAAGCAAATAAGTCGATGAAAAATAACAAGCAGCAAAGTTAACTATTTGTAACTATTAGAACTGAACTACACAAGACAGACAGTGGCTTGAAGCAGTTCAGGTCACTCTGGGAATGTGTTTCTCAAAAGTCAGGGCCATAGTAAATAGCTGGAGAGAAATAATAATAAAACCTTGCTCCTTAAGAGAGCATATAACAACTCAGCTTCAGAGCAATACCATACTATTTCGCAACTGACACTTCCTGGTTTGAATTTGGTATACAATGACACATTTTTGTTGACAATTCTGAATGATTAATTCACTTGGGCAAAACTTCCCCCTTACCTGAAGGAGGGCACCACTGTCTTCACTCAGTTTATCATCGTGCTTGAATTCCACTGTGATAGTTTTATCACAGTCTAAACCTGCCATCTCCACATCAGTTGTGTTGCTCATATAGAAAGCTCCAAAGAAGTCAGTTGCTCGAATACCTAAGAGGGAAAAAACAATGAGAGCCTCATTTTTTATTTCAACAGTAACACCTACAAGACAGGCTTGGAAGCTCTGAGAATCCTATCATGACAAATTCTTAGTAGGAATCTCTGTTGAAGTCTTACAAAAAAAATGTTAACAATTTCAAAGCTTTAAGACAGCTTTTTGCATAACTGTCTCAGGATGTTCTAAATTGTGTAAACATCTGTTACATCCCACATCCTATTCTTCAAGTGGTCACTCAGTTATGACTGAAATCATGCTAAGACCCACCTGTGCTGGTCCGCACTCTCATCACAGCATCAAATCCCACTTCTTTCTGGACATCTCTTCTCAGGTCATTCAGGAACCTGTCCTGGTCTGTTTCCAGCTAGAACACAAGCAATAATTCAAGTGTCACAACTTGTAACACAGAGCTGTTCTATAGGTCATCAAGTAATTTAAAAACAGATATCATCTCCTGCAGCCTTTAACTAAAATCAGTTGTCACATAGGACTCGGTGTCCTACTAATTCAATGTCACAAAGAAAGTTAACAACATAGCTTTTTTGTTTTTTTTGTATATATATATATATGTATATAGACACATGTCTTTGTGTGTGTATATATATATATATATATATACACACACACACACACACGGCTAACAATTATTTTGGTGACAATTTAGAAATTCAAGTAGCAGCTTGGTTTCAAAGACGGACTTGCTCACTATGGCTCACACCGCATAAAAGAGTTGCTAACAAAAGAATACATCATACTCGGACAAAGCAACAGCCTGACCCTATGAAACTCTTACCTGGAAATAAGCATACTTATAAATGGAGCCTCCTGTCTGGTAAGTTACTACCCCTAGTGTTGCCACGTCCAAATACTGGTTTGGAAATAGGAATAGATCCACGCAGCAGCCTTGGGCCACACAGTCCTTGGCTAAGTTGTTGTAGAAACTTGTCTGGGGTTGAAACAAAGTCTAAGAAAGGAAGTCAGAGATCAAAAGTTGGTGATAGGAAAAAAGAAAAAGAGAACCAAGTTATAATGGTAGTCACTTTTATACTTTGAGTCTCGCTTGAAGGTTAAGCAGTCATTCTAATTGTTCTTGACTCTGCCTTTGAAAACCTGTCTGAAAACCAGTGTGAAAATTAAATGTCTTTTACTTCAATTGCAAGCAAATTCTGCACATTCACTTGAACAAAGCTGTACAGACTTCAATATAAGACTTCAGCCCTACACTTCTATTTGTTCTCATATGAGAATTGTCTTTAGACCATCATGTCTACTCAGCTTTGCTCGAGAGAAGATAAACATGCAGTATGAAAAGACTAGCACTGGCCATGAACTTCACATTACTTACTACCCTTCCTATTTTTTTTGAAGTTATTTCATAGTTGTTTTATAAAAAGTATAACACAGACCTGTACTGTAAGCATCACGTAAACCATTACTACCTTCTCCTTGTCCGTGTTGATGAGTTTCCTGTCATCCCTGTTCTTCAGCTTCCCTGGGGCCTCTGCAATGGGCAGAGAAGTGTGGAAAATGAAGAGCTTGCCAGCACACTCAGCTGCCTGCAAGAAAAGGGGTGAAATTGCTCTGGTTAGAAACAATTATAAAAGTTGTAAGGGAAATCTGAATTTAAGAGCATCTGCATTCTCATTGCCTCATTTCTTTATGTCAGGAAAGATGTAACTTAGACATGTTCAGTAGCTATTTGGTTATGTCAGTGGTACCAATACCTAAAGTACAGCCTGCTGTCCAGTTATGGAGAAACATGTTTCAGTTCTACAAAATCCTTGCTATTTTTTGCATGACAGAGAAAGGGCCTGGCTCCAAGGAGACAGAGGGCAGATTTTTGGGGTTTTTTTTTTTGGAAGCAGGACTCAGCTACAAAAGCTTATACACGAATGAGTTAAGGATCACCTTCTCTGAACTACAACTAGTCTGTGGGAAAGGAGCACTGTCATAAGCAGTAAAAGATTTGGGGAGCTGAGCTTCAACAGATAATTAAATCAATAACCTATGTGAACACTGGCCAACTATTAGTAGCTTATTTTCTCTGATGCATAAAGCACACAAATGAAACAATCAATTACTATTGCTTGACATAACTGAATTTCTATCTGTCATGAAGACTGGGATTAAGAATACCTTATAAGACAAAGCAATACAATCATGTTTGGATTGAATCACAGAAATAGCAAATTCAGTTACTATACACAAGTTTGAGTTGAATCACACATGTAATGCTCTGGATGAGATACAGGAATGGAAAACCCTTATGAAAGATTTACTTGGCTTTCTACTTGGCACATTGGTGCTGGAAACTTCTACAGGTATCATCTTCCCCTATTATTTAAGATTATACCAGAGCTCAAACACAGACTTAAAAACACCATGTTAAAGATCTCTTCTAACGAGACATGATAGTTCAGCATCTAGCTTTAAATGCCAGAAGGTCTTTTTGTAGGTTCTGTAAACTGTCCAAACGCAAGTACAGCCAGGTCACTGAGATCAAGTCATATGCCTTGTACTTTGAATGAAAATGATTAAACAAAAAGAATTGGAGGTAGAGGCACTTGAAGCATGGACCAAGCATTCCCTAAATGCAGTGCATCTATTGCAAGCCGACTTATGGAAAGTTTGAAAATTCTTACTGGTGTGCGTTAACAGAATATGAAATTCTCAGCACTCAGATTTTAGAAGAACTTGCCATGACAGTACATTTACAAACCTTCAATGCCTCCAACCCTGCTTGAATCACAGGTGCAAAAACAGTTTCTGTTTCTCTCGTGTCTGCAAACATTTCTGGAATCTGGTCAAGCAAACTGGTAAAAAACAAGAGAGAAAAGAGTCAGCAAGATTCAACTCAACTGGTAAACTTGCGTTGCAGACAATAACCTACAAGACTGAAGTGGCTCAAATAGGCCCTTACTGTGTCTATTCTGCTTCTACTCTTCTGTGGTTTTCTGCAATTTCCACAGTATACTGCAATTTATTGCTTATCTATGAAAAATTGATGCTTTGTCATCCTTTATCAACTTCCCCATCCATACCAATTTGTTCAGTGCTTAAATATAGTGTCAACTGCTGCATATTCTAATAGCTGTTCTGTGTTTTAAATATACCTCAATGTACTGGGAAGTAAATTCCAAACTGGGAAAATAAGTAACACTTTGCCCCTGTTTGGGAAATAGAACCCCACCAACTTGTGTACTAAACACACTAACTTGTGTACTATGCAGACTAATGTGTTTAACCCAAAATTTTGTATTTGTGCTTTTTAATGGATTAAAAAAAACAGGCAAGAATTTTTCTTTTAAAAGCATGCTTTGCTCAGTCTAGTTTCCAAAATCTAGCTAGCTACATACCATGGTTTAATTCCAGTATCCTGTTAAACAGTTAAACCTTATGAATTTTTCCTTTTCCTTCCAGATCTTGTCTTCTTTACCCTATTCAATCAAGTTTCTTCACATAACCAAAATTAGATACCATTGTTTTCCCAGTGAACAGTTATTTAGACAACTGCCTTAAAGCCAGTGATTCAGCCTTCTTGCGACTTTTGCTCTGCAATATCCTAGTTGTTCTTATACCCTTCATAGCCATAAACACTCCCATCCTCCTTTGGCAGTACCATTTCAAAACTGCACACGAAGTTGAAATATATGGCATGACTTCTGGACACACAACATGACAATTAAGCAGCTAAGCCTATTACTTAAGTAAAGCATTTGAATCAATCAAGGACTTTACTACATATATCTTAATTCACTTCCTGTTACCTGGCAATAACTGTCCTGGACTCATTCACGTTCACGAGAAAACCATCTAGAAGTGGCACAAACATATCGGCCACATCCGAGACGACCATCATTTGTGGCTGTGCCAGTGAGCTCTTCACATTGTAGAAGTGTAACACTTTGTTGTAAGTGACAAATCCTACACGAATGGCTGATTCTTCCATGTTGCCTTCCCTGCAAGAGAAACATTTTATTTCACATCCAAGTGATGGATGTAATCCAAATCATTCACAGAAAAGTGTAAACCCAACACAGTAAGGGATAAGGGAAAAAAATACAGGAAGGATAATTCTAATTTCATCTGAAAAGTTGTCCAGAAAGCTGTCCTTCCTAGTCCGTTGGGGCCAAAAGGCTGACAGTGTCATCATATAACTTTTAAACATGGACATTTTAAGGCAGAACGTAACATTTTCCCCCATTTTGAATGGCTAGAACAATACACAACATGCCTACCTGGGCAAGTAATCTAGGAGTGACTTTAATTCTTCACATATTAGCCTCACCAAGCCGCTCTTCACAGCATTATAGGACACATCAATCATGAAAATGAAAGCAGGTGGACTGGGAAACTTATTATTCTGTGGAAGGGAGTAAAAAGTCATGTTTTGTCAGCATGCAGCTCACAACAGCTAAGTAACATGGTCAAAATTAATGCTGTTCAAAAGCCCAATAGCCTGCACGTAGTTTTCATTCACAGGCAGGAACTGGTTCTTCAGATCACTTTTCCACACCTGCCAAGCTAAAACAGGTACATAAAGCACACTAGGCTTGAAATGGATCAGTGTTATGTGCCCCAGATGAAATTTTGTCATTGGTCAGTGAAAAGCAGCCTAGTGACACCTGAAACAACTATTTGTATGACTTGGCCAGATAGGGAGAGTAGGATAGGAGGTTTCCCCACAGCTCTCAAGACTCTGGAATCAACCAGACCTTGACTAGAAGTCAAAAGATTTTCCTCCCTGAAACCTGGAAACTTTCAAGTCTCAAGTTTCTTCAAATATCAGGTTTGCTTTTTCCCCAGTCCCCCCACCTTTCAATCAGCAGTTCTCTCTCTGCAATCAGATTGGAAGCACAAAAAAATAGAACTGAAGAACTTGCAAAAAGAGAGAAGACCACATTTCATTCATCTTTAAATAGATCTTAAGCTGTTAGATCTGAGACGATTGCTTTACCTTTACCTCAAACTACAGCTGAAGCATTTTAAGATAACTAGGATAGAGCCACAAACCACACACACACAAGAAAAAAAACATAGTAAAAAATGTACAGTACTGTACCTTGCAGTAGTCTACGGTTGCCAGAAACTCATAAGAGCCCAGTGATAATTCAGGTCGATCATAGAAGTCCACTCGTTTACCAGTATGATCCAAATGCTGGAAATAGTGAGGTGGTACTGAAAAGAAGAGACATTGAGTTCAGGGACACATCCACTATTAATATTTTCACCTTCTGGAAAGCTAATATGACAACAGCTGATTCTAATAACACAGCAGGAAAGCTAGCTAGTCCTCTGCACTATCACGCAAGTGTAACAAAAAAAGTATTCAAGCAATCCAAGAGTATCATTCAATCCAAACACAAACTTCTCAATTGGAAACATCATCACATGCTCTTAGCAATCTTTTCAGAGATTTAAACCAAGGGAGGATATAAATTAATCTTGTAAAATTAGTACCAAATGACTTGCAGCAGAATTTGAGATAAACTACTGGTCTCACCCTTACTGCCTACGTTTGGGCTTACAAAAGGATTAAGCTCCTCATTTTGAGCCAGGTGCTATAGGAGTTAGCCTTTTCTTTTCCTTCCCATGCAGCACAAGAGACAAAGCCTAAGAAATCTCAGGTGCAAGGGCTGCCATACTGCCTTTATCAGAATAGGGAAGGTACGTCTTATAGTGCTTTGCAAGGCATTAAGGAGAATCTGAATGCATAACCACAAGCCCTGCTCCTAATACGGTTGTGAAGCCATCAGAAGGTCAAATGAGAACTTTTAATAAAATGCTGACATGATAGTAAATATATCACCAATACTGTGAATTATGAAGTTCAAGTGCGCAGGCAAAGGTGCTTGTCTGGATCCAAATACACTTTTTGGTAAGAATGAGAATTAAAGCAAGTTTTCACCTACAAAAGTCAGCTGCAAAAATAAAGAAATCATTTGCCTTCTGCCCTAAGACTTCTCATGAGGTTTTCTCCTTCAGAACTGCTAAGGTTACAAAGTGTGTTCCAGAGTATAGCTCCTATTCCTACACAGCTTCATAAGAGAATTTGTAACAATAGGATTAAGGACTTTTAAATTATTTAAAAGATTAAAAGATTCAGCAGTTCAAAAGAAAGATAATAGAACTTTATCAAGTTTCTATAAGCAGTTATCACTCCCCTCTCTGAATGCACATCCAGGACAAGCTAATTATCCGATCATCCCACCCCAAAGCAGCATCTATGTAAGTCTTGTAAGCCAAAAAAAAAATCCTCACTCATGTTACTGAGTAGATGCTCATCTCAGCCTATCACAGAAAAACATAAATGTGAGGAAAAAAAAAATAGGAAAATTGCAAATAATTGCTTAAAATACCATATTTTGCTAAGAGCAGCTGATGTTAGAATTTGTTTAATATAAAAGCACTATGCATAAGCACCTAGCCAATTTGAACATCATCATCTTAGAACTGAGTAATGGACATGTAAGAATATTTTTAGAAAAACAAGCATACACTAAGCACAATATGTCATAAATTACTTTCAAGTAATTAAAACAGTTTCTTAGCATCTTGTTCAAAGAACATCCCAATAAAGTCTACAGGCCAACTTCCAGCAGAAGCCTTACCCTCAGTGACACAGCTGCAGAAACAGCACTGGAACCTCCTTCCTCCCTCGATGAACTGCATAAAAGGGCACATGTAGGCCTTGCACCTGTTGCACCGGACAGGGCCAGATTCTCCATGGTCTACCAGGTAAGGAAGGGTCTGCAGAAACAGGAGGAAAAGAGAAAATAAAGGTCACATGACGAAGGAGGAAATGACAACACATTTTAGAGCTAAAGACCAATATCCTTGTACATTGCAAAGCCCTTAGTATTTTGACAGCTGAGGCGGAGAGGAAGTCAGAGCAAACATTTCAGAGATATTCCACAATTCAAGCTCTTAGCACAGGTGTAACTCTGGGGGCTGCAGATATCAAGAGGCTCTTCCACAGAGACCCAAGCAAGGATTCCTGCACAGTGCTGCACTACCTTGTACAGCGGCCTGCTTGAGGAGCACAAGCTCTAGCAGGAGTACCATACTGCACAGCACTGATGGATCCCAAGCAAACTCAAAAACCAGAAGCCATGCAAAGAATGGCTATGATATCTTAATGGGAGTGAACACAAAACTTGCATGTCATTAGTTTTTTTTTTTTTAATATATAAGCAAATCTTTAAATATTATTTTTTCCCCTTGTACAAACTTTGGGCCAAATAAAAAGTCAATGCATTCCACATAGTCAAGAACTTTAGTCCATATTGTCTTAAAAACTCTACTGGTAAATGTTAATTTTTTAAACTTCACCATGAAATCGAATATAACCACAATTTCTGCTTCTCATGACCCCCAATAGCAAGGCCTCAAAACTGATACATAGTTATTTTTAAATTGTTACTGACAACACAATATAATTGTAGTCAAACAAAACAGAGATACTTGGCAACATCTACAGTTTCTCAGACTCAGAAGGAACTGGAAACAGTTTAGAATGATTAAGAACTTTTGCAAGACCAAAGCTGCATTCACAGTTCAAACCACCTTTCACACCTATAAGAAACTAGCTCAAAAGGAAATTCAGCTACTGCTTTTAAACTTTCTGACATTAAAGACTGGAGATCATATTCTCTCAGTATCCCTTAACTTTTGATCACGTTCAAGAGACAGCACACTGCTTAAGCAGGAACGGCACAAATGCCCAAACCACATTCTTCCCTCTTCTGCCCACAGATGTATCATTCAATCTGTCATTCAACCCCACTAGTTGCTTCCTGCAGCAAAATGGTTTCATAACCAGTGTTTTTTCAGCTCCTATCCCATGTTGACCTTGTTTGAGACAATATAATTTCAGGTTTTCTGATAGCCAAGCCATGCTGGTACTGTGGTTCTACAGAATAAGCTTTCCTCCCGTCCCCTCAGCCTTTCCTCTGACTGCATGTATGCAAACCAGCTACCAGAGGTGCTATAAACGTGCACAGTACTACACACAAGCTGGCATTAACACCACATACTCCCAGGCAGGGCTTTAAGAACACAGTATTACTGTGCCAAGACTTGCTTTCTGATCCATACAAGTTCATATACAAAGGCCCTATATCTGGGAAGCAGGTGTTGAATTCTGTAGATTCTAGATTTATCCGAATACTGTATTTTCACTAGTCACATTTCTCCTCTAATTTCTGATTATTTTAAGCATTAACTCTGTTTACAGGGTCTTACTGCTCCGGCCAGCTGAGTTTTCATCTATTCGAAGGGCGCCTACAAGGGTGTTCGCCCTTGTTAGAAGGAACTGCCCAGTGCTGGAAATTCACTGATCTCCAGGACAGTTTTCTGCCCCTAGCCTTGTTTCCTCTGGCCATCTAAAGTGTTTGTTCAGAGCACAAGCACTGGGAGAGCAGATACTGTGTGTTTGTAACATTTCCTCTGTACAAACTGGCAGCTCTGCAAGCCTTCGGGTTTCTGAACATTTGTATACTATGCTCGTTTTAAACTCCAGGCACAACACAGGAATTAACTTCACAGTTTAATTTTAATCAGAGCCAGTTTTTCAAAATCCAAACTACAGTTTAGAGACATTAATAAAACAACAAAAGAAATTTAAAAATCTGGACAATAGACCTTCAGCAGATGCCAATGTTAACTTTAATAGGGCACAGAGTACTGTCACTGTATACATTCAGCTTTCACAACAGCCACATTTGCCTTTATGCCCCTGTTCCAAGCAGGCTAACACTAAATAGTAACCAGATTATATACAAAGTACTCTCTATAGAATTTCTAGCTCTGTAGTACTCTAGCAGCTTTTGTCTGCACTGACTATACAAAAGGCTCAGGACACACTGCACTTACAAGGAAATAAAATTCTGCACACAGCAAGGGCAGAACATAAGAATAGTTCAGCAGTGCCTGGTACTCAGTCTTGTTCTGTCACTCATCCCACCCAGTTCTTTGCATGCACATTTTGCAGTTTAGCAGTGCTGCTGGACACCACAGCTTGACCTCCTAGGTCAGACCTCATTTCAGTGATTAGTAACCATTTAAGTATTGTAGGGTGAAAAGGAAAATGAGATGAAGTAGAAGTACATGCATGTTATCATCCCAGCATTTGGGTCATTTCACCACACTTTGACCAAGACACTAAATGCAAAAAGGCTCAGATTCTCACAGTGATCAGAATCTAAAATATTTTGAACACAGTATTTTTCTACCTAACAGATCTCCAAAACTACATCCTTATTGGAGTTCCAGTGTTTACTTAGTTTTCATTAGTTAAGCATTTTTTTCTGTCAAATTTTAAACAGCTTGTCTGTTAAACATGGACAGTTAACAGCACCCTCCTGGGGAGTTCCGAGTGCCTTAACTGCACACACAGATCTCACCTCCTCTGGGGGCAGAGTAGCTAAAGGTTTTATGACAGCAGCTAGGGGAACTTGGGACTGCTTCGCCATATCCGAAGTGCAGGGAATATTGTACGACGTGCATCTTATGTAGCGTGGGCTTGCATTACCTGGGGGAAGGGGAGAAAACAAGCGATCAAACAAGCAAACAAACAAAAAAGTCACAAACATTTCAGGCATAAGTTAAGTTTATATGGAACACAATACTGAAGATACCTCAAATTCTATTCAGTCTTAGAGACTAACATTAACTCAGTGTCTCTATGGCTTAATCTAAATAATTTGAATCTAATTTGAATTCTAGGAAGAATATCTCTTCAGGAGATATTCTATCTATATTACTATGAATAACAAGAGCTCTTAATAGAAAACAAGTCAACCTGACTCCATATAAGCTTAATCTTCTACAAGAGCCTGCTGTTTCACATTCTGTTTTGCAGACTAAAACATGTGGGCAGCAACCATAACTCAAACATTTCTAATATTTGACCATGTAATTCTAGCTGAAAAGCACTTTGACTGTAGAATAGGGTTCCACAGGAATCCTAGAACAGAATTCTAAGGAAACCTCAGAATTCTCAAGTTTTAAGTTTAAATTCACAGAAAGGTGTGCCAAGGATTTTAGTACATATAGATATGATGGAGATAAAGAGATGAAATCCTCCTTCTGTGAAGCCCATAGTGTATTGTTAAATCATGAGTGAGCTGTCATTTGGTCTATGTTTCCAGTCCAAACCACAGGATAGCGCACATTTCACTAGTAAGCTATCGTGACACAGCTCTACAAAAGAAGCTTCGTTTACTGCTTTTCATTATCCCTGCAAATGCTGGTCCCAAGCATCTGCCTTAGAAAACCTCAATTATCTTCACTTGGTAACTTGCTACTAGTCACCAAGCATTCAACAGAATCTAAATTGAGATCAAACTAACACAGTAACACAGGACTTGAAAATAATTTATTTTTAATTCACACATGCCCAACCCATGAAGTCATCCCCAGACCTTTCCTATTTCCCTTTCCCTTTTTGTTTTGCCCCCCACCCCCGCCCTTTTTTTTTTTTTTTTTTTAATGTAGACAGTTCTGTGACTGAGTCTTTGGGGTTTGGGCTTCATTTATTTATGAAGGGAACAATACCTTGATCTTTGACCAAGAAATTTGTAGTAACAAGAGGTGGAACCTGCCCTCTCACTCCAGTAACAAATGGTTCTGATCCACGGTTACTTCTGTCATCTTCAATCACTTGAATCTATGATGGAAAATACCATGTTAATCCTTTGAGGATTAGTTTTGAAGTACTGTACAATACAAGATTTGTATCTATAAGGCAGTGAGAAGGGGACCTGAGACAAACATTACTAGCTCTAAAAATGAGAAGCCTAAAGCAAATGAGTTTTACCAAGCAGTCACCTCTGTTTGATTTGGAATAGCATAGAATGACTTTTAACAAATAACTGAAGTCACAAGTAATCCTTTTCCCCAAATATTTTGAGTATTAAAATACAGCCCTGTGTTTTAAGGGCTGATCTGGATTCACAAAAGCCAAACTCAGATCAACAGAGGAATTTTTTAATATTATTCCTTTGCTTAATGACTCTAGCTAGATTAAAATCACAAGCTTCCATAAACCTCAGGGTAAAGTCCTACAGAAGACACCATTTTTTTTGCCCCCTGCTTCTCCTGTGTAAAGTTCCCAGTGTTCTCATATGCATTTTTTTTCTATTCAATGCAACTCTGACCTAAAGACAGATACTTGCAGGCTCAGATGAAAGCAATCATTGCTTCCCAATGCAATAGACTTAATGATTCAAGTCTAAACCTCACAAAACTAGTAAAAAAAAGTCTTTTTTTTTTTTTTTTTAGTATTTCAGCTTCTCCATTAACAGATATACCCATAATCACGGAAAAAGCATTAAGTAATTAATTTTGACTTAAATATCCATTGACTTCTGTATAAGAAGATTGTTATGTGACCTTTTAGACTACTTTTTCCATAGCACTGATTGAATCAAAGCATTAAAGCTAGCAACCACTCTACTGATTGTATTTTCCTACCAAGCACACCTGCCTTTACTCAAAGTACATGATGAAATGCAAAAGTTCGTACAGCAGAGCTTCTACTTTCTACCTTACAGATTCGAAGTTGCCAGCTGAAAGCCTGCCACAGCCCTGGATGGTTACTACTCCAGAATAAATTGTGTTGGCAACACAACTATCAGTACCTGCCACATGACCAACTATAGCCAACTAAATGAGGAAGAAGTGATATGTGGGTAACAATCCTAACCCATTCTTTTTTTCTTCCAATCCAGAAGGTAGCTGCTTTTGCTTTCTTTATTCTCTGAACATAATCATTAAATTTTCAAATTCAAAATTTAATAATTATGCATGAGCCCAGATAATGAAAGAATGTTTATAGCTCCCCATGCCTCATTAATATATTAAAATTTGCATCAGGAATAAAATCAAAACAAAACAGTCACTTCTCACTTTTAGAACTTTAATGCATTAGCCCAGTACCAGCAGGTTAACACTCAAATTTACCTCAAAACTGGTAGACGACAACTACAAAAATCCATGCCGCGTGTATGTTAACATGGGACACAGCACAGACAATTTTATGAGTGCTTACACTCTGAAAATACCAAATGGACCCTGATAATGGAGATATTTTAAGGATCAGACACAGTGAAGGGAAAACATTCTTCATGATCTGTTTCTGAAACTGTCTTTTTTCTATTGCCCCACTATTCATCACAGAAGAGAAGATTTAACAGCCTTTTGTGATATTACATTACAAACTTTGATAAGGCAAGCAGAATAGGGCAAGGAAAGGATAAAGGATTAATCACGGAGGGTTAGTGAGGTGAGGTTTATGTTTCAGGCATGCACAGATGGTCACCAACACAGACTACAGTAGACAGATATATACAGCACTTACTGGACTAGGAATTGCATCAGGATCTATTCTGTGCCTGGGTTTCTGCTGAGGTGGCAGCTCATTAAGTTGCTTTTTTTAAAAAAATAAAAAGTAAGAGTGCCACAAAAAAAAGAAAAGAGAATATAACAAAAAGTAACAGTGTTACTTCTCTCTACCAAACCTATAGTACTGGAATTAGATATATACATTGGACATCGGTTCATGCAACAAAAGGACAAGTACCACACCTGATTCTGCACCATACACTAATCGCAGAAAATCCATTTTGTTATGGTATTGGGTCCGAGCTCTGAACATATTGCTAAAAGGTGTAGTGGCTCACGTGCTTGTTTTGTTAGAAATTGGGGATTTATGCTTCAAGAACATGCTAAAATGAAGGCAACTGACACAAGCCATTTGAGATCTCATTTAGTGGAAAAGAAAAGAAGCAGCCAAGCAATTAAAGATTTCTTGTATTTCTCTAAAAAAAAGTCATAAACTATAAAAAAATATACAAACTTGGAGTCTAAACACATAATTCTTGACTTTTTTGAACAGTACCAGTCAAGATTTAAGCAGTAATTCAAGACTAAATTATTTCTATACAGTTTTAAAGTGAGTTGATTGCAAGAATCACCCTGAAAAAAGCTTATTGATATCAAATGATTGTGGCCTTCTGAAACAATGACATAACAATTGGAAACAACAAAGTGCAACACAGCAGACGAATGGGAATAATTCCACCAGTCTTCATATTACTCATCATAACTAACCATTACACATAATTGTTTGTCCTTTCTCAGAACCCTGCTTCAAATTGATAACCTGAGTTTGAGAAGTTGCCCTTACTTATATGAAGTAGTGCCATGACTTTAATGACCACAAAACTAGCCAGCTCTTTGCTAAATTATTGGGAGAAAGGAAAAGCAATACAAGGAACCCTACTTTTAACTTACTCATAGATCATAAGTTCACCTAAGAAAGTCATTAAACAAGAATCTGGAAGTGGTGAAGCAAGCCACCAGGGACAAAGCCCACCAGGAATTCCCAAAGTGTAAGATAATATGGAAAAACATCTGAGGAATTACAGCAGTGATTTCCATATGCATTTTTTTTTTAAAATCACACATGCACACAAAAAGAAAGTAAAAAAACAAACAAACAAAAAATTAACACTCTGCTCTCTGCTTCTTGGCATAACAAGTGCCTGAAGCAGAACACACAAAATAGAAAAATATTCAGGCAAACAGACGGACGTTCTTTCAACAAGAAATCTGCTTTCAGTCTTGGTCTTTGTCAGTTTTATGAAAAGAGACTGTGGAAGGATTTACACTGATAAGAGCAAAGAAAGCTTACAGGGCTAGGAATGGAATCTGGATCCAAGCGTTTTGGTGGAGGGGGTGGTCCAGGCTGACTTCCATAATTTGGTGTTCCTGGAAAGGCTCCTCCATAGTTTGGTTGCGGACCCCTTGCCTGTCCGAAAGAACCTTACAAAAAAAAAGGATACTAGAATTAAACAATGGCTAATATTAGGTATTTCCTTATTAGGCACTTTCTTTTTCCTGCAGTCAAGAAGAAAAAAATAGAAATCCAGCTGCGTTACAGTTAATTAGGATTGAACAAATTTATCACAATGCTCCAATTTGCAGGAACTTCTTTCTCTTGAACAGTTTTGGCTTATCTGCTGTCATAGCAATAGCTTAATTTCTGATCATTTCTTCATGGGGCCCCAAATTATTTCTTTTTCTTCACATAATTTCTGCTGCTATGAAACAACTGCATCCTCTAGCCCATCAGTGTTTTTACAGTCTGCACTAATATGGACAGGCATTTTAAACAAGCAGTTTATCTGGTCAATTGTGCAAAGATGCATGGAGGACTCTCAGTCCAGATCCTTACAGGTGATTATTTTCCCCTAGTTACTCACAAGTATTTTTGACAAAATCATCTATACTTACTAATAAATCATAAAGTTTAGCCGATACTCAATACTGCTAATCACACATGAAGCATGGAAGCTTCTGCAAGGTGAAAAATATACAATTGTGATTTGTCTAGTTTTGTGAATTAAAGCAAGAAAGTAGCAACTCCTTTTCAGTGTATTCCAACTCTTCTCATACATGCTGAATCTGCAATACTAGCTACAAATTAAGAGACTTCAAATTAAGATTTCAAACCTCTACTTTTGAATAGATGAGAATGCAGATATCAGATTAATCGAAGTGCATATTACAAATCTGAGCACAAATTCTCGCAATATTACGGTACTAGATATCAAACAACTTCTTAGTTAAGCAAGCTAGAATTCTTTCTATGTATGTATATATGCATATATTTCTTTCAGTATGATTGAAACCTATATAACATGTAGCTTAGAATGACACATCCTACTGCTTATTTTGGGTTTGTCTTTTGGACAAAAACACTAGAAAGCTTTAAAGGAGTCTAGGAGGTACAAGTATGAAATCTAGTCTCAATCTGCTGCATGCAAACACCTGACTACAGTCCTCATACTGAGAATACTCACCGTTCTGCTGCATTTGGTATCCTGGCTGGGGAGGATGTGTGGGAGGAGGAGGCCCGTGGAGACTGCCCATGGGAGGTGGCCCTGGGTGAGGTCCTGACATGCTTGTTGGAGGTGGTGGTGAGGACACGTGGTTAGGCTGGGATGTTGGTGCTCCAGCAATTGTCTGCCCGGGCAGTGGTGGGCCTTGCATGGGAGAAGGCCTTGGGGCGCCTGTAGTAGGAGGGTAGGAGGAAGGTCCAATCCCTGTAGAAGAGGGAGGTGGGGCGAAACCAGGGACTTGACTGGGAAGGCGCTGAGTAGATACTGGTTGACCAGGAAAAGGAGGCAGTGCCAAAGGAAGACCCTGAGACACACTGGTAGGAAGGGGTCCTTGGCTTGAAGTGTAAGGTGTGTAGAGACCAGATCCTGTTGCAGTAAAGTTTCCTGAGACTGGGGGAACAGATGTTGGGGGACCTAATAAAAATAAAAGTTATTATCATCTTTTGTTTCTATCCTCAAGACAATGATTTTCAAGCATGGTTTGGAAGACACAAAGCCCATTTACTCTAGAGGATTTAAAATAGCCCTACCACTTTCTTAACTTCAGATGGGCATTCCAGCTTTAATAACGACAAACTGAAAGTGAGAAGCCCCCTAAATTTATCTTACAAGGCATCTGAAACTTGCAGCATGCAGAACAAGAACAATCACATGCCTGTCCAGGAAATCCGGGAACAGAACTAAGTTTGAATCTCAAACTCCACAATGAATTGGAGCCTATGGTTCAACAACACTTGAGCTTCATTGCTTTAGTATCGTTGAACTATCATCTAGTACATTTACTCTAAAATGCTGTGTGCAGTGTAGTTAGCATATACTAAAGACAAATCTCTGGTCCTTACTGTTTAAAAAAATTCCTGTTATTCAAAGTAGAGAGACTAGAAGAAATACAAGAGGACACACTGCCTAAGTTTGGTTTATATTTGTATAAGCATGTTTCTTCTGAACTCCCAGCAAAACTCTCCACCGAGTCATTCACAGTTTCAATCCTGAGTTACTGAATTCCCTTCCCTTTGATTGGTGTTGTTCCACAACAGCAATAAAGCACCTAGACTCTGATCTATCTATCAGTCTATCCCTTACTTAGGGATATCCCTTACTTAGGGATAGACTGTTTCTGTGCTTAATGTAAAGATTCACCTGATCAAGTAATGAAAGAGTATTCTGCATGTGCTGCAGTACTACCTGTCTTATCTCCTACAAGAGTGTGGCCTCTTCCTCAATAATGACCTTATCAGTCAAACAAAATTGCTGTTAACTGAGAAGATGTCGATGTTCAGAAAATTACTGTCATCATAAGGGAAAGAGTAACTGCCTAACAAGAGCAAGTCTCTTATGAAATGACTAGCAGAGATGAAAAGCAACAACAAAACCACATGGCCAGAAAGGCTCACCATAGCCCAGTCCAGCTGGGGGAGGAGCAGGAGTTGAAGTACTGCCAATCGTCATCCCTGCCATCTGAGTGCTGAGCTGTTGTGCGCTGGTCAGGGGGACACCGTACTGCTGGAAGGCAGAGGGTTGGCTGGCGGGCGGTGCCGAGCCCGGCAGGAACGGTTGCGGAGCAGGTGGCCTGTGAGGGGAGAGGGGAAACGTCACTGCACTCCTCACGACACCAGCCGCACGGACAGCAAAGCATTCTGAGAAGCAAGATTCGGTTTTCAAAAACCAATATTATGACAGCATTAACCATGTGCGTTTCTGACAAGAAACAAAACAAATTTTACTTCCTTCACTCTTCTCCACATTATGTTAATAGGAACAGCCCAGGTCTATCGAGTAAGGCCTTTGTTAGGATTTGCTCCTTCTGTACATACCTGTGCATCTGGGCTGCCGAGGCTGGAATTCCATTCTGCACATCTCCTTGTCCAAACTGACTGTATCCTGGGTGACCAGCAGGAAGAGATGCTCCAGAGGTGGGAGGAGGAGCTCCAGAGGTTGGAGGGCCTCTTAGCGAACCTAAGGACAAAGAGGAAAAGCCACCCCATAATTATCCCCAAAGGCTTGAACTAGCTAGCATGAAAAATCAAGGGAGTTGGCAAAAAAGTATTCAAGCAAAGTTTAGCAATGGCTAGGCTAACATACCAATACTCCACTGGTAGCAAATCATCCATGCAATTATATATTAGTAGTAGCAAAATTGAGAATACAAATATTTTTTACCCTGCATCATTAGTCATATCTCTGCAAAGTGGAAAATAAGCACTGTGGAGAATCTTCAAAAGGCACTGTTATGTGAACCTTCCTCACATTCGCAGGAAGATATTAAATGCTCCTCCTCACCAATAGCCCAGTTATTTTTATCCAGAGCAAGTATTCACATGGAAGCTAATGTTCCTTACAGGTTGTTTTTTATCTCCTGCAGAACAAGTAGGTTTTGTGAGCAGATACATAGTGCTTAAAATTATACCCAACTGTCTGCTTTTAAACAACACATAACAGGGGTCAACACAGACTTTTCTCCTCAACATCTCAAGGTTGGAGCTTACCAGGGACACTCTCTCATTTTTAAGATTAAATTGGTTCAGTCACAGCACAGACATGTTTGCCTCAGAATTAAGTCTCTCCCCTTCCCAGAGAGGGATATTATGATGGATATGAGGGATAATATGATGCCAGCAGAGCAACTTCAGCATCTATTTCCAAAAAAGGAACATAAGCTACTATTTTAAATAGAAGACGCTGATGAGTAGAAGCATATAACCGTGCCAGGTAAGCACCAAGTAACATATTTGGTGCATGCTGAATGCCAGGTAGCAGATCCCCAGTCCCCAGCCTCTCTCCAACAGTGGCCAGCATGACAAGTTTACAGGACTCTCTGAAAGCTTGTTGAAAGCAGCCATTATGAAACAGGAAGCAAGTAAGAGAAATCACTTTGCAATTCCACAGCACCATTTTTACTCTGAAACATCATGTTTCAGCTTGTTTATGCTTTTATCATCTGCTACACTTAAGTCTTAGTAACGGTATGAAAATAAATTCAAGCAATTAGCCATTGTACATGTGAACATCTAGTATATTATATTACTTTTTAATCAAGTTCTTTCTGAACCTCCTCTTGCTCTTCATCAAGACCTAGGACTAAATTACTTTCAAATAAATGTTTTATTTTCACATACCATCATCTTTTCACATCCTGCTTTTTGTAAACTATTATTATAACATCATCTGCTTATTTCTGTGGCCAAGCATTTCCTCATGTCTAATAATTTACTCTCTCTATAGCATTTCTATTTCCAAACGTCTTTTGTGCTATCTTTTAATGTTAATTTGATATATTGCAGCTATTTTGGACTATCTTTCCTTTGATGGTGCATGGAAACTGTTAACTGGCATCGTTATCCTTCTCCTTTGAAAGCATATTTAATCCAATTTGTGGAGGGTTTCACAACGGAAAAAAAAAAAACCTCTTGTTCTTTCTCCTTCCCCCCCCAAAAAAAAACATGTCTCTGAAGAAATTCACTTGAACATTTATGAATATCTAGTCGTTTATAATCTTAAGGTTCATTACACTGGAGGAAACCCGAAGCTCCCCTTCAACGCCTTTAAGATACTCATCACCGAGCTCAAAAAAGGCAGATTACAGCGTACTCAAACACCTGCGAGTTTATTCTCAGCGCACTGAGACCATTTCATCCATCATCAAATGCAGACTTAGCTCAAACTGACTTCCTACTGTTCTAAATGCACAGGACACTACCAGAATGGCTTATGCAAAATACAACTCCTTCAAAGAAAGAAAAATTCAACATGATTTGTTCGAATGTTTTTAATTCTTACACTTTAATTGCATGCTTTGCAGAAGAATTTCCTCCTTCAAGACATAGTTTTTGTAACCATAATTATTCCAAACATATATAGAGTTTTTATGCTATATGCAAGAAAGACAAAACATTTTTTCTTCCCTTTAAATAAAACAGAGCTAAGAAAAATTTCATGACTTTCAAGACCAAGACCTCATTACTTTGGGAAATTTCTTTGTTGTAGTTCTTTATAGAACATTACGATCACATCAAATCTGGCTTTCTAGTTTTTGTTCAAATGATAGACCACTTGTTTTGAAACTAAGGCCTCTCTGACAGAATCTGAATAGGCCAATTCAGGCTTTGAAATCAACTTTTGGAATACATTAGTCACAAATCTGTTCATCTCTGAATCTGCTGGCATAAGGGCTTTCTACTAGAATTGTTTCCTCATATCCTATTTATGTTTTTAGAGTGCTGCCTAGAAGCAGAGCAAGAAGTGTGTCACCTACCTGTGCCTGAATAATCAGGTACCCACACCTTTGAGATAAATATCTGTATTAAATCAAATCCTGGCACTAGAGCTGCCTAAGAAAACCATCCTCTTCCCCACACTAGAAGCAGCACAGCACAAACACTCCATAGAAAGGACACTATTTACCTATGAAATTAGGTGCAAGAGAAGAAGTGTCAGAGTTGAGAGAAACAGGAGAGCCCTTCGAAGGGAACCCCAAGGAAGGGAAGTAACCTGGAAAGATAGAAGACGCAAGTAAATCAAGCCAGGGAGAAGGCACCAAAAGACAGTGTACCCAATGATGAGGTTATTCCACCCAGCACAGAAAATACCACTTAAGATAGAAAATCCATGTCACATTTGCCATTTATTCCTTACTCGCTCTCACTACCACCCAAAACATATATACTAGGCTTAATACTAAACACAACTGGTATCATAAACTAAGTCTACATAAAATAATACAGCAGTAACCAAACAGTCACTGATGAAACCTTCCCCCCAAAAGAATCTTTGTCTTCCTTGAATCTCCTCCTCTCTCTCAAGAAAATAAGCTGTTTCTCCCTGATCCTTCCATGAGCATGAAACACCAGTTATTCAGGGGCTACATATAGACTGGCTGGACAAAACTGCAGCAAACGGTACACTCCATGGCTGAGCTCTGCCCACCTTTCCTGTAAGAGGAAGGTTTCTTTCATCTGCACAGGACTGATGTTCATTATTTCTATAAGAATTTCAATGCTCTGTAAAATGAGCTCACAACTCACAGATTAAAAGTGCTGTTGAATGAGATTTATTGGAGGGAGGGAAAGAAGAGATTAAGGAGAGAAGAGGAAGACAGTAACTGAATAAGCTGTTCTTCACCACATCACACTAGCCCTTCTACACTCCATTATCCTGCTAACCCCGGTTAAAAAAAACAGCAGGGTAACTGTTCAGCTCCTACAGGAATCTTTCTCAAGGATACAAACTTAAGTCTCTCACTTCTACTAGGCACTTTGGTGTTCTATCCTTCTCATCAAATATGGTTTAAAATTCAAAAAGCTGAAAAAAAAAGTTTTACTTGAAGAAGAAAATAGCTCAGAGGCCATCAGCACAATTACTCTTTGTCATTCCCATAGAAAAGGGTTCTGAAATTTAAACAGACACCTCAGAGTGAAAAATCTGTGTTCTTATCTCAGTTGAACTGAAATCATACAGACCTTATCTACAAAACGGACACGGTAGAGTAATAGTACTTTCTCCTATACAATATTTCAGAAATCACTTTTTATCAGCCCAAACAATACAGACGTTCAAAACCAAAGACTCCTCAAAGTTGTTTAATAACTTGAAAGAAATCTTTATTTTGAACGAAAACAAACAAAAACATGAACTACTTTGCAAAGAAAGATACAAGCTTAAACCTATTTTGCCACTCCAAAAGTGATGCCACTGTTCAAAACAGAAAATTTTGGCACATATTAGTATAAGCATATATCTACAAACTTCTATTGGTTTTAGAGTTGCTTTCCTTGAAGTCTTTATTATATGTGCTTTTTACCTAGAGCTGTATCTCCTAACTGTTCAGGATGGAGAACAAGTCTTTCCACATACTGATGTAAAGCAGTCTCAATTACAAATCTCTTACAAGTCCCTAAAAGTCACCCCTCAACACAAGTTAACTGGGAAAACTGTTCTACTCAGGTCCTTCAATACCACAGGGCCAGTGAATGCAGGAAGAAAGTAGATTGTACATCTCAACACGTACATTTTAGCTACAGAAGTAAACCATACTAGAATGGACAAATTACAGAGCGATATCCTGAAAACATACAAGAAGAACAAAACCCCTAGCATCAGACATACAACATACAAGAGGAAAGAAACACAATCACAAAAGAAAAAATATCTAGAGGAACCATTTAAGATAATCATCCAGTGCACACAGCAGTTCACAGGTTATTAAATAAAGTTTTGATGGAGAAGTACCTTGTGGAGGGACGGGCTGTTGGTATCCTGGCACAGGACCATTATAAGCTCCATATTGCGACTGGGGAACCCCTGCCAACGGTGGCCCTCCGTAGCCCGGCTGCTGGTAGCCCTGATAGCCAGGCTGAGGCTGCCCGTAGGGAGGCGCTGTGTGAGCTTGCTGGTTTACACTCATTGTATTCACATCCCCAAACTAAGCTTGCCTGCAAAAGAGGAAGAAAAATGGCAGTTAGCAGACATGAAACCAAACAGATCAAATCTCTAATATTTTCACATAAAGAGATACTAGGGAGGGTAACACGGAAGTTACCCTTCCACAGCCATTTTCCTACTACGATAAAAAATTAATAAAAAAAGCACTTTAGAAAAGCTACAGAACAGTATGTACATAAACTCTGTTTCACAATAAACGTATCAGTTCTTCAGTATGGTAGACTTGTGATCATCTTAGGAAAAAGCTCCTACTTTGCCATTCTGCAACGGGTAATTATCAAGCTGCCCAAGACACCTTAAGAATTATTTGCAGCTCAAAAATCAACAGACAAACAAAAGATTTCATGCCTCAAATCTGAGATTCTTTAACATAACATCAGTAACTCAACAAATTCAGCAGGCAGTTCTATGTGTAATCTATTAGGGGAGGAAGGGAGGACGGGAGGAAAAACTGCAAAGTTGGAGTACGGCAAATAACTTGGCTTTTGCTCTCATATCTTGTTTCAAACCCTACAATGAACTTGTGGATTAAAGATATACAGTAAATCCCAACACAAGCGTGACAATAGTGCTGCAACAGCCACAGCCTGTTGAGGTAAATTCCAATGAGGAATCTACAGCTTAACTCGAGAAGCCTGAACTGTTTTGCCTCTTCATTGATATTAGTACCTCAGCTAATGCTATTTTTTTTACATTCTCAAAAACAAAACCTTTAAGAATTATTTCTGGAACAGACACAATAGTCATACAGAAAGGGTACTAAAATAACTATGGTTCTTAAGAAGCATCTACATACAAAGACCCTCTTGCAGAGTCGTATATATCATATCAAAGGAATACATGTGCATCACAACAGCAGAATCTAATAGCCAGAGCAGGCTATATCTTAAGTTTACATAGCTGGAAAAATACAATAAATACAAACATAAAGCAGGCTACTGCTTACTCTAAAAATGGCATATTTTTCATCTGAACTTGGAGCTAGAAATGTCACACATTTTCAAATTTTATCTGCAGATGACAACTCACATTATCAGATGAGCTATATATCTTTTAAACAACGCAAAAGGAAAAGAAGTGTTTTTAATTTATATTTCATATTCTTCATGTTCCAGTGAAGCTAAGGATAGACATCTTTTTTAAAAATAGAAATTTATCTATTAAGTATTAAAAGTTAGTTTATCCTTGCAAGTAACATATAATGTTATTTGCAACAGCTTACAAAAGCGTGACAGTGAATTTTTGATCAGCCTGCACTGTCTTTAAAACACCTTTACACTAAGCCAGAGGGTCACAGCTAAAAAATCAGGTTTCCCACTGCACCTTTGACTTAATTCTGCAGGACAGTCTGCAGGACAGCCTACTGGGCAGCCATGGGGCCAAGAAATCTGGACTTTGGGACTTGTCCCTGCCCAAGTTCCCTTAACAGTTAACCTCTTCCTCTCCAACTAGGCAATCACAGACTCACCCCTCCACTTCTTGTTCAGTGCAAGCAACAAAGGAGGACACTTCTTTCTGTCAAATGGGAGCAAAGGGAATAGAGAATATGGCAAAGGGATGACTATATGTGCGTGCCTTGGGACACAAGGGCAGCCGAGGGAGGGCTGCTGCCTGCTCGCTGTGTTGCTCTAAGTGCAGACTGCGGTTTGTCAGACTGTGTACAAGGGGGATGCTGGATCAATGACCCGAAGCTAAAAATGGGACCAAACAGACTAGATGGGAGCATCTTGTGGGACACATCCAGAAATATAATTAAGACACTCCTCGCAATTCACATCTACAAAACTCTACAGGAATAATTGGAGATATTCCTAAAAAGATCTATTGTCCGCAGGAAAAAAATACTATAGGGCCGGAGAAACCAATCTTCCATCCTTCCTGTTTTTTTTTTTTAATGGCAAGATGGAAGAAAAAAAGCTTAAGAGTATCCCTTGTAAACCATTTCAACCTACTGATATGCGTGCATATTTAGCTGCTGACCTTACCTGATGATCTTTTATTATTCTTTTTTGCCTTCCCTTTCCCTCCCACAAATGCTATTCCCCACCTGACTGGGTAGCAGATGTCTGTTCCTTGTTCTCTGATCAGTAATACTGAAACCAAGAGGCAAGACACTTTAAAGAACAAACTGCAAAAATCATTTCCTGCACTTTCTAGGAAAATGTGGCTATATGAAGGAGACACTTCTTAGTGTCTCCACCGAGAGGAAGGCAGTTACCACTCAAATTCAGCCACTCCACATGGTAGCCAGTCCGTGCTGACCTCCAGCACAGCACACCCTCCTATTTCCTCCAAATGGGCAGCGGGCAAAGGAAGGAGCCGGAAAGGAGGAGGAAATACCTGAAAGACCCAAGAAGCCTCTGTTGAACCAGCTTGTTGCTCAACTTGCACTAACTGTAAGGCATGCTTCCTCATTACTGTTGCAGAGCATCATCAAGGCAAGAGCAAAAGCACCCCCTCAGAAGGCAGCATTCATTTGATTTGCCCCCAAAGTTGTATGTGAAGTGGAGATCAAAGTATTGAGGATAGTTTTAGTCATGTGTTGCCACATATAAATGAAGAAGTCAAATGTAATGTTCAACACACTGCTGAACATCACACCACTGCACTCATCAGTTACAATAAAGAGCACCAGTAAATATACAAAGCTCAAGTAAGCAGGATTGATGATAAAACACCCTTATGGTAATGAGTGCTTGTTGTGATGAACTGAAATCAGATTCTTACAAAACATGAAGCAGTTCCTGTCTGCACTTTTCTATTCCTCTGCACAAAAGGCAATTGACTATGGAAGTCATATGGAAGTTCAAAACAGTTTTAGTACAAATGTTAAGAATTTACACCAGGACACAAGCAAAGACAAATAACCAGCAACAAACTGAGGGGTGAAAAAACGCACCAATATGGAAAAAAAAATCTTTCCCTTCTATAATAGGTTCTAGATTACTCAATGTCCACACAAAACAGACTGCATTTCATTTTTTTAATAAAGTGTTTCATATGATGTTTTCAATCAGCAGTTCCCTCAAATCACTAAAAAAAAAAAAAATAAATAAATCGCATAAACATCACTTTTCTGACTTACATTCACTGTTAATTCCCCCTTTAAACTAAAAAGCTTGATCTCATCAGTTCTTTATCACTTTCTAAAGGAAAAACATACAGCAAAATGACTTTCAGAAAAATGCTAAATTTCTGCTGGGCCCCAACACACAAAAGCTCCATTTGTTTCAGTTTTAGATGACAGTGATCCTTGGGAAAAAAATGCTGAGGACAGCATGGTTTGCTATATTTTGATGGAACTAAAGGAAATATATCTACTTAATTTCTGAATACAGAAATCAAAGGCATTACCAAAAGATCAGAGACAAGCAGATGATCAGCATCCTCACAGACTGACTTATAACATTATGTCTAGCACCTTTAGCGTATCTGCTCTAAAGCTTTTTTTATAGAAGCACAAAATAATGTCATTTTCAAAGACCTAAAATCCAGAGTCAAGAAGAGTTTCTGACAGATGTCATGGCTTTTGCTTCATATACAGCATGACAAAGGTGGACATTTGGCTCCAGCTTGTTTTAAAAAAGGTGTTGCAAAAGAAGCTCAAGTCCTGTAAATCAAAAAGACTGACAACTGATCTGGAATGATTCTGGCCATTATAGTGGCACACCTCCCAGATATTTGTCCAAATTATTCCAAACAGCATTACTAGAACTTCACCTCCAAAGTTCATTTCTATTTTCATGGAACTCTTGTTTTCCCAGCTGGGCAGATTCTCAGAAGTTCTTACAACATAGGTAGTATTTTATTCTTACACTATAGATAATATTTTCCTCATTTATTTTGAGTCCAAAGGGATCTGTTTTAAAGCTTCACACAGAGATATAAACATTTATTTTATAAAAAATAACTTTGCAGTTTAATACCAATGAAAGTCCCAAAGCCATAACTTTGGCATTGAAGATTCTCTCAGGGGAGGAAAAAAAAAAAAAAAAAAAAAAAGATTAACAGATTAACTGCTACGAATGCTTCAAAACCCTGATGCAACTGGTTCTGAAGCAGAGTTTTGCTTTTCTTGGCCTTTTTGTGAAAGAGTCTTTTGGGCATTAGAATGCAAAAAATCAGGAGTTCATACCTAAGTTAGAAAGATTATTCCTATTTTTTTTTTGAAGCAGGGCCACTTTAAGCCCTACTTTGATCCATCAACTTGAGCAAGAACCAACTCAACATACAAGCTACGAGAGGGTGAAAATTGCTAAAAACAAAGCAAAAATCTTAGTCTTAACCTAACTTCCAATCTCCCATATTTTTCATCCTCCTCCAATAGATTTTTACAGCTCTGCAAGAAGTAAACTCTACAACATACAGACATCGCTGGATGGATAGCTATTTCTCAAAAAGGCTTCAGAATCACTCAGTTATGGGCACCCCTCCCGGAGAGAAATCCCATGGAAATGTGTTATCACAGGAAATAGGAAGTCATAGAAAATATGACATCAACAAAATGGAAGATTCTTCTCCACTTAGTTCTATCTCCACTTACCTTTTACAACCAGTGAAATTATCTGGCTCACTTCCGTGAACTTTGCACAAGTATAATTGATTAGAAAGAGTTAAAGCAGTTTGAAGCTTAGAAAAGAGGACAAAAGAACAAGAGAGAAAAATAAATGGAATAGGACTCAAAACAGCATTATAATACTGCACAAACTTTTGACACCTATGTTGTTATGCTGCCCTTCTTTCCTCTAAGATTTCTGTGCATTAACTCATTTTTTCATTTTTTTTCAAAAAATGTTATACAATATCACTCACAAAAATAATTATGCTCAGAATATTTTTTTTCTGATGTATCTCATCCTGTAAGAACTATTTTTTCATGTTTTCTTTCTCAAGATTAGTTTCTTGTGTGATCAGCAAGCTTTAGTTTCACATTCTAACATAACATAACATAAAGAACCAGGTACCTCCTCCTTTCTTCTCTTGTGGAGACTTTGCTGCTGATTATTTTTAGTCAATCTTTGTACCTTGCCCTTCCCTTAGCCAACCAACAATCTTTCTTGGATTTTTGACCCTCCTTCTGATAATAACTGTTACAGGAAGAAAATATAATCCAGTAATATCAGAAGAAAACAGTTCATTAAAAAAAAAAAAAATAAACCTTCAGACAGCTTTCACTGTCAAAGTTAGAGCTCAGCTTCCAGCCATGAAATCAGAACCTAAAACAAATGCTATTGCTTGCTAAAGAAAACTACTACTTATATCCATCATCATTTAGCACTCCCCTGTCTGAGGCAATAAAGAAACACATGAAATATCTTTAAGCAGAAAGGTTCTTGCTTACATTACTAGCCTTCTTTCTCAAAAAATCAGAAGTGTTTGTTTCTGACAGTACACATATGATTTTAAAACTAGTCTCTGGAATTCTAGGCCACATAGACTGCCCCTCCCATCCTCTTCCCCCAGTTAGAGATGCTTCTCTATGACAAGGGAGAACAGATCGAAACCTAAGTCACTTAAATCCAACCAAGACAATACTGAACAGCAAAGACTTCAAGAACAAGTTCAATAGCAACTCAAATTATTTTCTAGTGGGGTGATTTTATCCTGATAATTAAAAAAAAAAAAAAGAAAGAGCAAGCAAGAGAGACTGCACATTGTGTCTGAGTGTCAGAAACCACTTCCCCTCCAACATTCTCCCAAACGTTTGGTAAAGCTGACTGACAAACTTTTTAACAAGAAATGACTAAGAAGCATTTTAGATTAGTGGATGAAAACAGTTGCAAACTGAACATCTTGTTTAACATTACTGTAGAAATAGGAGGAGCCCTGGTGTTTAACTTCTGATTCTGGTATAAAGAGCAACCCAGGCTCTAAAAGCCACTTTTATGGGACAGGGCTACCCTAAACTTAAATGGAGCTCAAACTACAATACAATAGTCACCAGTGAAGCCCCATCTGGATTTTTTTTTTTTTTTGGCAAGATTTCCCCATCAAACACATGACTTCAAAGCTGCCCAAAACAACGCAGGTGCTTTTCTGTGGCAGTACTGAACTCCGCAGTGCAAGAAGTGAAATTCACCTCCCGCTCCACAGAACCTGCCAAGAAGACGCGAAGCGAGATGCAGCCCCACAGGACACGCACACCTGGCACGCCGTCTGCGTGCAAGACCCAACTTGGCCCCACACACTGCGCCAGGCCGGCTGTCCGCTGCGCTCAGGCCGTGCCCTCCCTGCTCCGCAGCAGGCGGCAGCTGGCACGCGCTAACGGACATCATCCAGGGCAAAAGGGCCTGGGCGCTCCGCGCGCCGCGACCCTCCTCTCAAGGCCGGGACGAGGGGGAGCTCGAGCAGCGCCGCATCAGGCCCCGGGTGACAGCCGCCCCGCGGAGCCGGGGCATAGCCGCTCTGCAACCCAGGCGGCCGCAAAGCCTCGCTTCTCCGGAGACTGCCGAGAGGGAAACGCGGCCCTGCCAGGCAGGCGCAGGCCCGAGTCCCGCTGTCGCCTCGCCTCGCCTCGCCCCCGGGGCGCGCTAGCGGCGGCACCGGCGGGAGGCTCCGCTCGCCGCCAGGGCCGGGTCGGACCCTCCGGATCCGCCGGGTGC
>VWPW01028877.1:84170-107815 GCA_013389825.1 Crypturellus undulatus
CCTGGGCACGGGGTGCTTTGCGAGGCTGCGCGGGCCCGAGGCCGCCCGTGGGGGTAGGGGGTCCGCGCCAGCCCCGGGCGGCTCCTGGGGGCCGAGCGCCCATCGCGGCGCGCGGGCGACGCCGGGTCTGTGGTGGGGATGGGATGGGGAAATAAAGTTTTTGCTGAACGGCTTCCAGCGTCGCGGGTGTCAGACAAAGCTGTGGGGACAGGAGGTGAGCTATTTTCAGCCGCACTTGGGCGACAGATCCGTGGTGCCGGGGGAGGGGGGGGCACCGAGGGCGAGATTGACACGACACGTGTGCCGGACACCTCTGGCCCCTTCCCAAGAGCAGAATCAAATGTCCAGTCGTGCGCAGAGCAGCAGCGGAGCGGGCGGCAGCGCGGGGAAGGCTTCGAAGCAGCCTCGCTGTCCGTGCGGGAGCTTGGAGGAGGAAGGGAGGAGAGGGCCTCTCTGGGCACTGCGGAGTCGCAAACTGTGGAGATGGCCCGGGAAGGCGCTGCCCCCTGAGAGCTGCAGTTTGGTTGGAGATCGGCAAGAAGGTGACGCCGGAAGCGCAATAGCCCAAGCGCAGAAACCATGGGAGCTGAAGAAGAAATGCTCATCACCCTGTCCGGAGGAGCCCCGTGGGGCTTCCGGCTGCAGGGGGGCTCTGAGCAGAAAAGGCCCCTCCAGGTGTCCAAGGTAGGAGCTCAGGCTGCGAGCTGTGAGGGCAGGGCTGTCCCGTGTCCCCAGCGCCTCTGGCATCTCCCACTGGGGAATGCAGGAGCGCCCTGCCCAGGTGGCAGGGCTGGAAAAGAAAACCTGGGTGGAGTGGGCAGGCAGGGTCTGGGAGCGGGGAATGTGGGTGCGGAAGGCTACCAGCAGGCTACCAAGCTGGAAAGAGGCACATGAGTGCCAGGTTGGCACTTGCCTTTCTTCTCGGAGCAGGTCCCTTTATAAACTGCACAGCCCTCTCCACTGACCTGCAGAGATGCAACTCGGTGACAGTGCAGGGGTACTTGCGCGCGGTCCTTGCATAAGAAATCCCAACTAAATCAAAGTTAATTAAAACCAAATCAGCAAAGCTTGGTTCTGTAGTTGCATTCAGCGTCCTTTACATTTCATGACTACATATCAGATACAAGTTTCCTAGGGTCTCTTCTGTTGGTGAAGCTTTGTGAATACTACCTGAAGTGAATGGGATGCTCTGGCTGGTTTCATTTTGAGAATTTAAAAGAGAGGCAGAGGTTGTTTGGATGGGAGATGAAATAAGGGAATAAACATGAACCTTGAGTTACGTTCATTTGATCAGCAGTTCTGTACGGTTGTCCTTTCAGAAGAACCTCCCTTCAGCAGGTTAAAAGTAGGAAAAAAGCTTACTTGGTTGATTAAGCTCATAACAGCTGCATTAGCCTTGGCACAATGATATCCAAGGATATCTCCATGGAAAACATACAGCAGCAGGAATGAACAAATGCTCTGCCAAAGTGCTTCTGTTTCCTTAAGAAAACTGTGCCTCTTGACACAGAACTGTAAAATGAAATGTGCCCAGGTTTGTGCAGTGTTTGTAACTGCAACCAAACCGTTTGGAATCCAATAGCATCTTCTCAAAGTGGGTGTTTCTTACATGGAGAAAGATGAATTTTCTCTGGGAAAACAGTGCATATTACCGGGCATCCAAGAATTAATATCCATGACACAGATATTTGCAATGAACAGTTGCTAGTATTTTATGTGGTTGCATAAATTTTGCAGGATCTTGGATTATTTTGACTCTTACCCCCTCCAATAGATCTGAAATTGGGATAAAGAGGGAGGAGATTCTGTGTGTTATATAAAGATTGTTCAGGAATTGCTCAGGAAGGAATGAACCATTATCCAGCTAAGTTGCACCTTAAGGTAAATAGAATATTGCCTAGGGATTAGTAGCACTTCCAGAAAAGTATTAGCTAGGAGTAGCTCTCTCTGAGAAGTAGGTGCCATTCCTTAAATCTAGCAATACAAAAAAAAAAAAAAAAAGTGCAATATTTGGCTACTGCAGGAATCATGCAGGAATTTTATTCTTTTTTGGAGTTGTTATCCAGAATTTATTGGCAGCTTGGAATAAAGGTGACCCCCAAATAATGACTGTCTTAAATGCAACAGTGCTTAAACAGCCTTCAAGTGAAGGATTTATGAATCCTTATTGGGATTCATACTAGGATACATAAGATTGTATGAGAATGCTGAATTTGAATGCTCAGAAGAAAGAAAAAATCTCCAGGAGTCCTGGAGTGATTTAATTGACCTCTTCTGTTATGGTGTAGGAGAGGAGAAGCTTGAAGTTTTGGGCTCTTTCCAATGGAAAATCAACTTTTCAATCTTCTGTAGTTTGATTCTGCTACCGACCATCAGTAGGATGAGGCCTAGGCCAAAATGCTGCCTGCAAAACATGTCCCAAAACTCTGAAATGATTATCACTGTCTGTTTGGGTATTTTAGGAGTCCAAGATGGAAATGGCCTCACGGCTATTAAGCATGGCCAGGAATTAGGGCAACATGACACTACATGGAGAGGGTGGCACTGCTGCGTGTTTCTCTATCGGTTTCGTAGAGCGGGGGCTCCCGGGCTGGAGGAGAGGGATTGCGGGGCTCTGCTCCATGCATGAGCCGGTGGCAGAGGGGGCTGTCCCTGCGAGGGAGCCTGGCTATCGGAGCTGAAGTCAAGCAGCACCATGTTTGTTAGCACAGTGAAGAATGTGGTGTGCGTGCGTGGAAAGGCAGATTAGATAAATGCAAACAGTCTATTTGGAAGCTGATTGCTGTCAAAGGAAGGACTCTGCAAAGAAAGAAAAGTTTACATGAGACAAGGAAAACTTGGCTTAACACGACAGTATTATTAGTGCTTGGGCTCTTACTGCAATTTTTTCTATTTGGCCAAAGCGAGGAAGGACACAATATGGATGAATCTGGAGAAGGTGCTATGGGAAACACAGACATGAATACCCTACAGGTACCAGGAAATATTTGAGCTGATAAACCTGGGGTCTTATGGGATTCTAGTGCTGTCACTTTAAGCAATTCCAACTTTCAGACTCTAAAAGTCTCAGTAGGAATGCTGGAGAAATATGCTTATCTTTGTATGTTGTAGCAAATTGGGACTAATAAATGGAAGAGAGTCAAGTATAATAAATAAGATATAAATGGTATTCATTGTACTTAAGTAGAGATGTTCGGACTGCCAGAAAAGACTGGCTTCATGATGAGTCCATCTCCTGTTTCCTCCGTGTTCCCTGCAAGCTAATGCTCCAGAGCAAGCTGTACTTTCAACAATGCATCTAATTTGCTAGCACTGCAGCGTGGAGGGATGTTCATTCGCTCCAGCCTCAACATGACCTATGAAGTAAATGAGAAGGGACAGTCCTGATATTTTACCATATACGCAAGCAGGGGATGATTTGTGAACAGCTAGTGCTTTGGTGGTCTGACTAAAACCTGTGTGGTTTCAATGAAGATTTGATGGCATCATTCAGCCAGGTGTTCCAGAGACTAAACTTTGGGGAAAGCAGGATTTCCTGATGGAGTCGCACAGATGGGAGGTTCTGTTCTACCCAGACGATCACCTTTGCACCTTTCAATCGACAAAAAGCAGATATCAGAGGAGCGGAGGGAGAGCCAAAGAGAAGCAGCAGAGAATACACTTGTATCGGGAACCCTCAGAGGGGGGGAAGGTAGATGATTTTTAACTGAGAGTTGTATTAAAAAACAATTCAGGAACAAATAAGCTGAACAACAGACACTGATATGCTCAGCAGGACGGTACACAGCAGGATTAAAGATAAACAGAGAACATGAGTAATTCTACAGGAAATAGGAAGAACTGAGCTAGAAAAACAAGGGAACAATAAGAGTTAAAGACAAAAAAGGAAGATCTCCACTTTATTCCTAGTTACAGCAATGTTTTTTTTTGCTGAAAACAGCACAACTACAGTGTGTTCACATTAAGTTTATCATTTGAAATGAATCTTTTAACTTAGTTAAGCAGATAAAGGACAGTACTACCTATTATTATTATTATTATTACTTTACCCCTTTTATTTATGCTACCCCTTACCAAAATAAAGGTGCCTCAAGGTATAGCTCAGTAGCACACAGGAACACAACACAACAAACTTTTGGCCTAGAACAATCATCAGGAAAGACACAAAAAAACCCCTTAAAAACAAGAAACAAAATGGATCTGTAGAGAGAAAGATTTTTATTTTAGAAAGACTAGGGGAAATATACAGCCCTGAGAGATACAGCATCCCTGCAAGAAGCTAGAAGCGATGAGAAGACTTAGCCATTCTGACAAGAGAGTGCAGTAAGGAAAATAATTCCAGCAGATTCCTAGAGGATGTCTTTGCAGTAAGGAAATTATCACAAATGCATCTGAAACTAAACAAAATATAAAACAGCTAGTCTCAGAGAAGTTATAAGGTATAAGCTTAAAGTGCATAATCACTAGGAATATAATGTGGAGCTATATGGCAGAAATACATTTTACCAACATTACCAGAGCAGCTTTAAAGATGGTACAATCCAATACAGAGCTGTCTTTAGGGAATCATCTACAAAACAAGATTTATTCCACTGAGCAAAACCAGTTACTTTGCCAAGCAAGAAAAGTACTTGTACTTCCAGCGTAGGCTGGGCCAGAACTAAACCTAAAAACATCAGTGGACATTAGAGGCTCTTCAGCTGGTTGTGATAGTGGCAGAGAAAGACCTGGGCATATTAATCAATCACAGGAGGATTATGGGCCAGTAAAATGATTCATCTGTGAAAAAAGACAACAAATGAGCTCTGCTTGAGTTGTTTCTAATAAAGATAGGAAGGCGTTAAAATTAGCAGGTAATGCAAGAGGGAGAATTCTTTGGAAATACACCTATGGATGTAGCCACATTCAAGAAAAAATAATGTAAGGTAGAGAAACTATAGGAAAGGAGAGGAGGGGAGAAACCTTCTTTCACCTCACCAGGGGTCGAAAGGTAGGACTGCTGTCCACAGACGGATGTTGGGCAAACAGCCGCAGCGCAGTTCAAACACAGCATGGCCTCGTCGCTGAGCGCGGCGCACGCACGGGCCAGGGGCAGCTCCCCAGCCCACTGCTTCTGCTGCCTCCCGGCCAGCCCCAGCCACTGGGCCGTGCTGCGCCCTGCGGCCTTAGCTCATGTGCCTGTCCTGCTGCGGGTGGCCAGCTCTAGACAGGGAAGAGCTGGGGGCAAAGCTGCAAGTGCTGTCTCCCGCTCTGCCCCACCAGTGAAAGGCAAACCCGCTGCTCTTCATCTGCTTTCACGGATGTCTAGAGCCCCACCTGAGGAAGCACTGCTGGCAGCCTCACAAACAGCAGTCCCCGGTGCGGTAGTGCGGGTGTGCAAATGCATGAGCCCTGCAGCAGAAGAGCCTGGAGTGGATTTTGTAGCAGTTTTGCCTGTGCCTTACGGCCTGTCGGCACTCAGACCGGGCAAGGGTGGAGGGTGCAGAGCTGGGGAGCTTCCCAAGGTGCAGCCGGGCTGCAGCCGTAGCCGGGCAGGGAGGCAGCAAGGTATAATGGCGAGTAGGGCACTCTGCACAGGCACTGCTTCCCAGAGCAAGCAAGGAGAGCAGACGGGGGGCAAACTAGGTCGAGGGTTGTGTCATTCCCTCTGAACTGCCTTCCCTGCCAAGGTAGGGGCTGTGTGTTAGCCCAGACAGGCTTCTATTCAGTGAGATTATGCCACAGAAAATGGCAAGTAGGAGTAGTAGCTCCTTCTAAAGCAAGACTGGAAGGACATCAAAAATTGATAAAAGTTCTACCAAGTAGCTGGATCTTTTTGCCAGCATAACATGTGTTTAAAGATTGCTCTAGAGTCTGATTGAGAAGTCACTATAGTTAAGAAACTTGATTTATAGTCTGTGTTTACCCCTGGCTAATCTTTAACTATTTATTAAACAACTCCCTTCTCACCGAGGGAGCCATGTCATTCTGTTTACTATCTTTCCCCTGCCTGCCTTCCCGGCAGAGGATACGATGGCAAACAAGCTAGTGACAAAGCGAGACTGTCAGCCTCTGGTCTCCTGGACATCTCTGTCCTGAGCAGCTTCTCCTCCCTTGTAAGACCACAGCCTGCCTCCTGCTGCCTCCTGCTCTTTGCTTTCACAGCTTGTCTAAAACTTCCCTTCCAAGGACACTGCTGGAAAAGCTTCCCCTTCCATCCCTGAAGAGGTCGGGGCGGTAGCTTGTTTTAACTAAAGAGAATCTTCTGTTCTGAGCACGGGTTTTACTCAAAGCTTGCTCCCCTTTATAGTGTAGCATTAGCATATAGTGCTGAGTCCCTAGGCTGTAGGGCACAGAAGCCATAGCTTGGGGTGAATCTGCCCTGTGTGCAAGGCTCCCTTACCCTTCTGCCCCAGCTCAGTGCTTCTCCCTCTTCACATTTTGGTGAGGAGATTTTCTTAAGAGGCTCTTATTGCTGTTATTTTTGATCCTAAAAACCCTGATGTTAGAAAAAGAAAGGTTGAACCTCTGGAAAGGGATCTATGTGGCCAAATGTGAGGATTCAATCTCTTTTGTCCTAGAACCAACAGACAGGCACAGGAGCTCTTGCTTTTTCACATATGTGTCTGTTTCTTCAGAATCTTTGCTTCATTAAAAAACAAACAAACAAACAAACCCAATATCTTGCTATTTCTCTGCTGAGAGCCAAATGCTTGCCAAAAACAGCTAGTATCTATCCCTTTGTCTGTGACATTATTCCTTGTCAATGGCACTGCCCTTCACTCCCTTTTCAGCTGCTCTCACATAAAATAATAAAAGGCCATGGAGATAATGTCTCTTTTCACATACCTACAGTCAGCTCTGGCTAGGTATTTGCTCCTGGCAGCAAGCTTTTTGCTTAGGGAAAGAAGATGGATAATTTGGGGTTGTTTTTCTATCCCCTGCACACATACCGCCACCCCCATTGTCACTGCAAAATACTCTTTTGAAGGTGTTTAATTTTAAAAAGCAGAGAGAAATAGCAACCCCGATTGCTTTCATTTGTTTTGTATGCTTAGTACAAACTGGAACTAGGTACAGGACACTGAAGAAGTTGTTCTCTCTTTCCAACACCGACTCAGCAGCATCCCCCTCGCCAGTGCATTGAGGTGGTGATGGATTACAGGAGTCTTGTCTCACTGGACAGATTGGCCAGCATCAGCATCTTCTACCACTACCAGAATTTATCTCCAGTTCCCCTGGCCTAGAAGCCACTCAAATCTTTGCTTCTACCCAAGATCTTTTCTTTCATCACCCTTCCTTTGTTCTGTTCTTTTATTGTAACAGAAAATTTCTGTTCTCTCTTTCTATCTAGGTGAGCACACCCTAACTAGTCTCATTGTAGATAACCCGTGAGATAGGTCCTCAGGAACACTGGACCTACTTTACTAATAAACCGTGGTACTTTTTAAGTGAGAATAAGGTGTTTGGGCAAGAAGTTACTGGAACTAAAGAAGTGTAATGTTAGCATAATTACAATATAATTGAGGAAGTATCTCATGTAAAATTGCTATGAATGTGACATTGTTCACACCCTTAATAGACAAAAAAACGTATCTTACTGGGGATCTGCATTCAGATGGGCAGCTGAGACGCATAAAATGTAAGAGTGAGGGCAAAAAGGCTGCTGAAAATCTTCCTGATTTTGTGACTCCTGTTATCTGTGGCACACAGTTTTAACGTTTCCTCCAAGATCGCACAAAGGACCATCCGGGTCTCCTGAATCCCACTCTAGTGTTTAAACCACAAGCGCATCTTCCTTGCACAGGGGCAGATTAGATGCTGGTCTTGGAGGGAAAACAATCTGCTCCATTAACCAAATTGATGTGAAGAGATGTTCAGAGAGTAGAGCTGGTGAGCTGTGCTTCTGCTCAAGCTGCTATCAACTACACCAACCACTGCCTTCGTGGTGGGCCGAGCAGGAAGCCCTGGGAGAAGCAGACCCAAGTGGTGATTGGCTCTGAAGTTCCTACCTGATTTCACTCCCCTTTGCTAATGCTTTATACCACTTTATGCTACATTGAGGCAATTCTTATCTCTGGTAGGACCCCATGGCAGGACTACATTTCATGTAAGGCTGTGAAATCAAACCTTAATGAAAGTTAAACACCCCCAGGTTACTATGGACCACCCCATCCCCTTGTAGGTGCTGCAAGAAGGGAGCAGCTCTGTGATGTGAGACACAGCCAGAGAGTAGAAGGGGAGATCAGATGCAGAGAGCAATTGTGGTCGATCCACAACTCTGGCTTGGCCTGTTTGCTAGATTGTTGTTGGAAAGATGCATTAGGAGGTTAGGGTGAAGGCAAATAATGTAACTTGTTTTCCTACCTTAGAGATTAAACTCTGCTGATGAGAGGAAATGTGAGACACCCTGGGAAGGCAATGGGGAAAAAGGCATGAACATACTACAGCTTTTTCCCGAAAGGCACTGCAAGCCACTACTGAGTGCCCACAACAGGTTTCCTTTCTTAGGAAGAAGAGGAGCTGCCCAGCTGTGAGAGTGGCTGCAGAGTTTCCAGACAGGTTGCCTGTGCTGTACTGAGGCAAGAATGAAGCCACTGAGTTATAATCAGGATTACTCTATTCTTAGCATCCCAGCGTGTGCTCACCCTTCACATACCACTGCCTAAATATAGTGCATAGTGCAGGACAGATGCTGCCGCGCTGTGCCTGCCCCCTCCTCCCCTGCATTCTGTTCCCAAAAGCTGGGCCACAGCCCCTCACAACACATCCAACAATCACTGTGTCCTTTTGTCTCTCCAGGACTTAACAGGGAAAAATCTGCTAACAGCTCTTCCCAGTGCTGGCCCTCTGGGTCTCTCTGAGCACTGCCTTTCCTTTCAACAACTTTCCTTCTTTTCCTCTTCATTTGTTGCCCTTAACCTTTTCTTTTTATTCTCCCCTTAGCTGTTTCCGCCCCCTTCCCTCCTGCCTGATTCAACAGGATATTAGATTTATATTGATTTATATTTTCAATAGCACAAATGAATAAGACCCTGAAATTGGGATTGCCTCAAGGCAGCCAAAATCCAGGCAGGAGAGCCCTTCCAGGGGAGCCCTGCTGTGCCACGGGGAAGGAGCCCATCCGCTGAGGCAAGGAATGGAAAGTGCAGCAGGTCCCTGAGAGGATGAGGGATCTGTGGGGGTTTCCCCTCCAAAGGGAGAAGGGAATCCCGCCTGTCTGCCCTAGCGGAGACCGCGCAGTCTCCTGGGCCAAGCCCAGGGCTGCCCTTCTCAGTGTCCCTCCGTGCTGCTCCTGACTCGCACAAGAAAGTGCCCCAAGGATTTGCTACAGGAAGCAGGAGGGATTTCTCTTCACAAAGCCACTTTCCCACCCTTTGGCAGGTCTTCAAAAGAGCTGCCAGGTGCCGCCTCTCTTCCTGCCCACAGCCTAAGCAAAAGGCGCGTGTCAGGAGAGGGCATCTTTCGGGTACGGGAGCAGGCGGCTGCGCTGAGGGCAGCCCGACCTTCAGGGTGGGCAGCGAGCCCAGCCCGCGGCCTCTCAGCGCTGTCCTCGCCATGAGACACGCGGGCTCTGGTTGTCTGTAAAGGTCTCCACAGCCCCGTGCTGGAAGCTGTACAAACTGACAGCCCTGTGGTGGTCTCCATCGAGAGGCTGCCCAGCGCCTGGTAGACAGCACACTGCGGAGTAACTCCTGCTCTTTCTCTGCCTTGCTCCGCGTCTCGCTGCAGAATCCTCCTCTGCCTTCAAGCCCCTTGCTCTCCTCCCCCTCACACACACTGAGCTCGGGGTTTGTCGCTAAAGGGAAGCTGCAATTAGTGCGTTTCCTTCTGCCCCATGAAGAAGATTTATACCTTCACAGGGAGGGATTTTTAAGCTGGAAATACTGACAGGCTGTTTTCAGTATCTCTAGGTCTTTCCTGGCTGGTCATTGGTCCCCCTTCCACAAGGAGGAGTGGGGGAGCTACTCAGCAATTCCCTTCTCATCCAGCGCTGAGCACTGAGCATGTGGCCTGGAGCAGCCTTTGGCCTTTTGGGGAATATCATGGGGACACCCTCCTTTTAAACCACACGTTAGCTTCTCTCTCTGCATTAGCTGCTGTGTCAGTGGGTAGCAGTGCTGCTATTCCTGCTCCCAATATCGGCAAGGGACACTTGTACTGTAACAGCAGCAAAGCGCTTCTGCACCAGTGCTTTACTGCAGACCCACATGTTCTCATTCCAGGCTGTTTATATATTAACAAGGAAGGAGATAAAGGGCTAGGATGACAGGGGCTGATGGCTATGGCAGCTGGGATGAGCCAGTCCCTATTTTAAGCATGCTGGCAAATTTTGGGGTCAAGCTGGGGAGGCTGCAGCGTGATCAAGTGCCAGTGAACACAGTGGTCAGGCTGAGCAGAGGGTGCTGCTCTTGCCTGCCCAGCAGAGTGGAGCCCCAAACACCCCTTGGGTGCCAAGAGGCCTCCGGAGGGCTTCAGCTCTCGCTTCCCTCCTGTCGCTTCCTAGCTCTTGCTTCCCAGCAGCAGTTCCCTGCCCCACGGCAGCGCTGACGGGTCACAAATCCTCCTATCTTGGGTCCCTTCCTGGGGCTGCCTGGAGGGGCAGGGCACAGCGGCTTGGGCCATTTCCTCGTGTACTTGCAGAGGATTTCAGCCAAGCCCGGTCATGTGAGCAGCAAGACTAGAAGATACAGGTGAAAGTGTCCTGTTGTGCATCACCTCTCTGCAGGGACCTGCTGTGGGTGGTTTACAGAGCACTCTGTTAAACAGCTCTGCTCCGATTTGTCTCTCAGTCAACAACACTGCAAGAATTGAAGAAATTTGCCAGAAGCATTTACAAATGCAGTGTGTTACTGCCTCGCACCTGATCTTCTCTGGCTGTTCTTGCCTGTGCAAAATGAGTACCTTGTTGGTCCTACGTAGTCCTCCCAAAAAGACATTCATTGCTTACCTGCAGGGCAGAGATCTGAGCTCTGGGCTGAGCTGGCAATAGTTTTGCTTGCTTGAGTAGCAGAAAGGCAGTGGGTTGGGGGTTTCAATAGGAGGTTTTACTTTGCATGAGGGGAAGAAAGAAAGAAAGAAGAAACACACGGTAAGAAGGTCATGAGAAGCCACAGAACTGGGCCTTAGCTTGGAACTTGGGATTCAGACCACACTTGCAGACGCAGCTGTGCATAACCAGCACAGCTCCTGTTGGGTTAAAGATTTGCTCCAGCTTTACGCTGTGTGACAGGACGTTATATGGCCTGAGAAGTATAGACACGTAGTGGCCAAAGCCATGAGAGCAGGAATGCCTGGCAGCAGGACATGCCGTAAGCCCCATCCTTCCCAAGGTCTCTTCCCTGGGAAGGTGCCTGCAGGGGCTCTGGGACATGCAGGGGCTCTGGCCAAGGACGTGCAGTAGGGGCAGGCAGCCGGAAATGCTCACACACAGCCAGGTACGTGGGTTGTTTGGAAAGAGCTCCTGTTCCTTTTCTAAAATGCAGGCTCCCTTTGCAACTTAGGGCATGTAGATGTTCAGCTGCACTGAAAGACTCAGATCCTGCAGGTGCTCAAGTCATCGTGACCCTTGGAAAACCCGGGATGCCGAGGCCCAGCAGCACAGGCAGGACTCCCTCAGGAGCGCTGGGCCTTCACTGGCAGCGCAGTGCTCAGCCCACATTTGGTTCCTACAGGGATGGCCAGCAAGGAACGAGCGACTGAGCTAAATAGCTGTTATTCTTCCCTTCACCCCTAACCTCTCTCTTGTGCATTTCCAGATCCGAAAGAGAAGCAAAGCGTGTCGTGGAGGCCTTTGGGAAAACGACGTGCTCGTGTCCATCAATGGGAAATCATGTGCTGGCCTCTCCCATGCTTCTGCCATGCAGATCATTGACTCTTCCAACGGCATGCTCAACATTCGCGTGAAAAGGTAATAACCACCCCAGTGCGGCTTCCTGCAGCACACAGGTGCCCACACCCAGCAGAGAGGGCAGGCAGGAAACCTCTGGTTTCTTCAAGCTCTGACTCACACCAGGAGCAGTTCCCCACAGCTAAGGTGTGGGCATCTGAAATTTTTGGACCGTGCTTGTGCTGCTCTCCAGAGGGAACTGTCCCCACGTCTCCATGCCCCATGGGCTTTAGGGAGATCTGTTTCCAGTGTGAGGAATTTGCTGTGAAGCCCAAGCTATTAACACTCCTACCAGGCAGCTGCCATACAGCAGTTCACCACAGAGTTCAGTTCATTATAGATAAAAGATTATTCTGTAGAAATAGATTTGTACATGGGATAACTCAAGACAAAGAATGAAGGGAAGATTACCAGAAGGTTTGCTACAGGAGGTCATGGTAGTCCAGTGTGGTGTGAAAAGAGTTCCACAAAAGTAAGAGATGAGATTCACCTTTAAGCATAAAAGTGATACCCGTGACTTCACTGGTTCTATCAGTGCCAGAGTTAACCTCGAGCCTCAGTGCATGTTGGATGAGGCCCAAGGTGCAAATTAATCATGTGAAGACAAGTGCAGCAAAGCTCTGTGAGGTCCCAGCTAACCCACACTGCTACCAAATCAGAAGGGACCTGGGCAATGTGATTTCTGCAGTCCTGAGGAGAGAGAGCAGTGGGTGAGCAGTTTTGAGGGAGAGCCATCCTGCTTAGGGCGTCCCTAAAAGGGAGATGGAGGTGGGCAGTGCTCAGAGAAGGAAGGGAAGTGTCACCATGAAGGATCCTCCCCTCAGCTTCAGCAAACGTGTCCTGGTGTGTTCTGATGTGCTCACCCAATCCTCCGTCTGTCATTAAGCATGATGAGTGAGCCTTGCAGAAGACAGCCAGAATAGCACCTGGTCCCATGCCAAGGCCTTATCTCACCACACTGGAACCTATCCGCAGCCAACAGGTGCTGGGGCAAATTCCATGAGGCCAAAATCAGCACACTTGGAATTAGCAAAGTGACAAAGGCAGGATGGGAGGCCAACATCAGATGGTCTGAGAATAACCTAACTAGCTGGCTTCATCTTGGGCAGTGGAAGACTCATCAAATATTGCTGTCTGATCACATCTCTATTCCCATTTCATATTTCTATTCCTAAGGAAAACAGCCATCAGTTCCTTTCAGACTGAGGTAGGGGGATGACTCCGGAATATCTAAGGTTATGTGTGTTTCCATCTAAGGTGGGATGTGTGGGAAAAGAGGGGGTGAGAGGTTGTGACCTGCATGCACAGTGCAGAAGAGAGAGAGGCTCCCAAGCAGTGATGCTTGTCATTTAGCTGGTCTGGTATTTAAAGAAAAGGAAGGACTTCTATTTTTGGGGGGGTGCCAAATAAGAGTTAACGATAGCAAACATAATTAAAATAATAAACTGACAAAGAGAACATTCCAAGTCCTTACATTTCTCCTGATTTGTCTAAGGCAAGAAAATGCCACCATGGAGCTGCCTGCCCGCCATGACTGCAGTACAGTCATCGACATCCTTGCTTGCTTATGGAGAAGTCCCAGAGCGAGCAGGCCCTTGACGGGACCTTTCTGACCAGCAAGGTCGCACCCCAACTTAAGTATTATCTCTTAAGTATTTTCCATCTACTCCTGTGTAGAGGGCAGGGCAAACACACAGCACTGACTGCTGCCTTTGAAGCTCACTGTGAACTAAAGCAGTGCTGAGGATGCCCTGAGCTGCGCGGCGGAAGCAGCTGCAGACACAGCTCCAGTGGCACCTGGAGCATGGTGGCATGGCTAGGGCTCTCCCTGCCGTCTGCCACTGGCAGGCTGGGCCCCTGGGGTGTGCACTGCTTCCTCCCGGGGTCCTCTGCTGTGCAGGAATTCATCTCCCGAGGAGAAACGCCCGGGAGCTGATTACTCTGCCTCTGCAGATTGACTGCAGGTGCTCTCGGGGCACTCTGATTTTCATCTGTTTAACACTGGGTTTGCAAAGAGACACAAATCAGGATGAGAGCAAGTAGCTGATACCAGAGGTGAATCTCACCTTGATGCCTGCACTTTAGGTGCCTCTGTCCCTGAAAGGCACCTACACCCCTGTTCCTTCCTCGCATGGACTCTCTTCTCCCATGCAGGTGTTCCCATCCAGCCCCAGCCACACAGACCCCACTCGCCTCTCTTCCTTCTCCCCACAGAATAGTTGGTGGTGACCAGACGGGCCCCCGGCTGCAGCGCTCGCCGTCCCCAGGGCAGCGGGTGCTCTCGCCGACGTCCCCGCTCAGCCCTCCGGCGCAGCTGCTCAGCCCCGAGCCGGCAGCAGCCCCGGCCCAGCCGCAGGCGCCGCGGAGGCCGCAGAGGCGCCTCGAGAGCCTCACGTCCCCGCCGGACAGCGAGGCCTACTACGGCGAGACCGACAGCGACGCTGACACCGTGGCCCAGGAGAAGCAGCGCCGGGCCCGCAAGAAGAGCCCACGCTCGCCGCCGGACAGCACGAGCAGCAGGGCGGATGCGCCGCACGATGAGGTGTCCCTGTCTGAGCAGAGCGGCTACGAGAGCACCCCCGAGGCCACGGCGCAGCAGGGAGCCGAGGCGGCCGGCTCCAGCGGCGTGGCCAAGAGGGAGATTGCCTGCCGGCCCGGCAGCCGCGCGGACACCCCCTTCTCGGACAGCGAGGGGCAGCTGCAGCCGCCCTCGCCGCTGCCACGGGAGCCCTCCCCGGAGGCCTTGCTGCTGCCCCACGCCACTAAGGCCATCCGAGCCGAGCGCCATCTCATCCCCATGGTGGGTCCCGTCGAGCACCCCGTCGACGAAGACCTAACGACAACGTATGCAGAGAAAGCCAAACAGGCCAGTAAGTCCGAGGCGGGTGCCAAGAGGGGTATTTCCTCCTGCAGGGGCTGGGGCTCCTACTGCAACTTTGGCACCTGGGTCTAGCCCTCACAGGGTGCCCCACACAACAGACAAGACAGTGGGAAACTGAGATATATAAAAGTTAGTAGAAATAAAATGCGTAGATCTTCACTCTAATTCTCTGCTCTAAATGCTAGGCACGTTTTTCCAGAGCAAATAGCATTGCAGGACACTTGCTGAGCCTGTTTTTTTTCTTTTCATTGGGCTGAACATTAATTCCTCTGTCTGCTTTGCTTAAGGGATCTTTTGGAGGTTACCTTCGAATCGGAGCTGCTTCCTTGAGGCAGGACACTGGCTTGTTGCTCTGCCCTGTGCTGAGGGGATAGACTCGGCTGGCTCTCTAAATCGGGCCCCACGGAGCAGCAGAACTGACCCTGTGCCTCATGCTGCTCCCCAGCCCGCTTAGCATTCACTTTCCTGAGGAGAGCAGAGAAAGTAGCAATTCCAGCCTGCCTGAGGATGGAGCTATTTTTTCCCCTTCAAATAATGTACAAGCATGAGACAAATGTTGGGAAAGGCATGTTCAGCTGCTTGCTGCCACCTGATAGTGCTAGCAGTGGTTGAGCAATTGCTTCACATTAAGGCTTATTTCCATGGACAGCGTCAGTAGAGAAGGCACCCAGGAAAGACACGTATTTAATGCAGTGCATTTCTAATGGCAAGATAATATCCCATGGCAGAGGGTGATGCAACTCTATTGCCAGCTAGAGGGAGGGCTCCTGGAAGCACTGCAGACTGAATTAATACTTTATTTTTCCTAATACCCCCACCTTTTGAATACTGTTTGACCAGAGGTGTCCTTGTGTAAGAGTCACAGCATAGCTCTGCCATGGATGGATGGCAGAGCTTCGTGGTAATTCACACACAAGCTTGGCCTTTTATCAAATTAGCAAATACTGTGAAGGCAGATGTCTGCGTCTTAGTTATGCTAGAGCACTATAAATGTTGCACTAGCCAAGGATTTGACTTTGGGAGCAGGAGAGGCAAATGCATCCACTGTGTGGTGGCAAGCACAAGCAGCACCAAAGGATGATTTGGCAGTGGATGGGATGGAAGGAAAGTAGCACAGGGAAGAGGAGGAGGAGGCACCCACTGATGCCCCGCTTGCATCAGCTGCTGTGATGTGTCCCTTCTTCCCTAGCAAAGACACAAGGGAGCTCCTGAGAGAGGCAACAGCCCTAGCAGGGAGCTTTGGGCCTCTCTCCTTCAAAGTTCCCTATCAGGAGCTGCTCACTGGCACTGGCTCCTTTCTGCAGCCTGTAGGTCAAGCTTGTCCATCCCCCCAGCCCTGCCCAGGCCACAGCATCGCCAGGAGCTTGCAGGGCATGCCAGCCCCAGGGCCGCCCTCATCCCTGCTCAGGCGGCCCAGCAGGGCATGTGGGGAACTTGCCCTACAAGTGACATGGACCACAGTCTGCACTGCTCCCCGGTGGCTACTGTGCACCCTGGTATCTGGCTCAGCAGGGCAAGAGGACAACTAGCAAACAGGGACTTTCTGCTCTACTTTAAATGAACTATAGGAGCTCACTCATAGCTGGGAATAGCCAGTATTTTAATAGCCAGTGCTTTGCTAGTCTTCAGAAACAAAGTACAAACTAATTTCGTTTCCACTGTAACAGCCACTCACTCCATTTAAAGAGGCAATTTAATTCCTGGGGAAGGTGGGAAGCTTTAGGCTCCTAATTCATCGTCACTGTCAGGGGTCAAGCCACGTCCTTCCCAGCAGTGACTTCTGTGCTTCCTGGGCAGTGCAGCAGGGAAGGAGAGGTAACAAGATGGAAAACAGAAACGAAGGAATTTGACTGAGTTGCAGGAGGTTAGCAGAAAGCAGGGGTTCGTGACAGGGAGAATCAGTCTATACCTGATCCAAGTAATTGCTGGCCAAGTTCCTCAGTTCCTCACAGCTCATGGTGGCTCTTGTGGCATCTCCCTTGTTCACAGATGCTCACCCACCCGGTGAGGCTTCAGATCCACCCATGGCCAGGACTGCTTCTCCTCAGACACCTGGGCACCCTGAGGTGTGCCATAATTTCACCTCCATCCTAAATTGTCTCACATGTGGAATGAGCTCAGGCTTTCTCATTAATTCACTGGTAGAAAACAGGCACAGCAGGACAGCAGTCTAGTCCTAACTTGCTATCACACTGTAAGAATTTTTGTCACTGCAAGAAGTGCTTCAAAATATCTCAATTTAAACTTATCCACTGGGCTATTTTTAGTTCCTAGGACTCAAGAGCCTTTCCATGTATGGTGGGGGAAGGGAGGAAAAAATGAGTGGAGAAATTTCCTCCTCTGCATTATATGGACCTGACTGCCTGTGCAGATTCACTGAAGTTACTACATTCCGTATCAGAAAAGCAAATCCTTCCTAAAGCAGATGTGCAGCAGCATCACTTGGCAAGATAATTTTCTTATTTATAAGTGGCCTATTCATTGGAGGGTCATTCAGATTTCCTCTTCCAAGAGTGAATAAGCCAACTATCAGTTTATTACAGTGCATTTAGGATGCAGGAGCTGTGAAGAAGAAAGTACCTGAATGACAGCTTGAACTTACCGCACCACATTTTCTACCTGGCTTTCACTTCTGACAGCTGTGACTGTAATGTTGGATTTTAGACTATTTTAATAGTTTCGCCATTCTCTGCAGCCTAGAAGACCAAAGGGTTTAGGACACTAGTCAACTGTCCCCATTTTGCCTGCTTTAAGGTAGAATAAGAAGAATTCTGCATAGACCACAAGGAAATGAAGATTCGCTGCCTGAACTATTGATCCTATGGGGGATCTGTTCCTAGCAGTATGAGGCAATTTTGAATAACCCTTGGTTCTTGCTTCTCAGTCAGCAACCATTCATTAGGAGAACAAGGAGAACCACCTCTCTGGTTGAATTAACGGCTGGAGAATCTGATCTCCGTTCAGATCACTTTAACCTGGGAATAGCCTCTATCTAGGAAATAAAAAACTACCTTGTTATATGCAATCGAGCTGTACATTTTTGCCAGGAATCTCCATTTAGTATTAACATTGTTTTGAAATCTCTGCAGCTTGGAAGGTATTAGTAAAGAAGATAATACTGAGATAAACACAGTGCACCTGAAGCCCTCAATCCAGTATCAGGCTTGAATATGGCCTTTCATCCTTATGCCTTTAGTTTATATTCTTCTTCTGTCCAAAGCACAGAACTGGTATTTTCCAGCTGATGTACTATTATCTGCTTGGGCAGACAGAGGCTGCATGGTACTGTTGACTTTCCTGGCTAGTGTGGATGAAATTTTCCTTCCTTCTTGGGCAATCTCAGAAATTGTCACAAGCAACTGGCCATCTTCCCCAGGGGTCCTGCTGGAGACATGCCGCATCGTTCCCTCTGGGCATTGCTCTTGCCCAGCACGTCAGTGGAGGATGCTGCGGGCTGCAGCACTGGAAATAAAGCTGATTGATAGAGCTCTGCTCTGCTTCTCTCTGCTCAGTACCTCACAGCTATCTTGTTGCTCAGAGCCTGACAGAGAGAGGGTTTTAGGTGAATATGCACTCCATAAATCCAGTAGGATATAATGTTCTTAGAAAGATCCCTAGTATCTGAAGATGTTTGCAGGAGAGGTTTACCTGATCCCTGAAGATGTATACTCACTCCTGTTCTAGTATTTCCAAGCTGTGAATGTTTTTAGTGCTTTTTTTAACCTATCAGCTCAGATGCTGCTTCTCTGCAGCGCACCTGGCTCTGCACACAGTTCCTCAGGCAGAGCCCATCTTGCCGAGGGCAGTTCTCTCCCCAGCTCACACTTCCAAGCTCCACGGAGGGCCTGGGCAGCAGCATCTCACCATGGGCCCCACACACATTTAGCATCTGCTTAGCCCATCTGGGTGCGTGTAGCTGTGCAGTGCCTTTAGCTGCTGGCTGACCGGATGTGAAAAGCTGACGGGGAGTAATGGGATTAAGCCAAATTGCTGCTAATAATTGGCAACGTTCATACAGCGTGTTTTAATTATGCAACATGCTCAAATCTCAAGGTGATTAGAGCAATAATCACACTGAAGCTATTATGTAAATAACCCCTTAGGCTGTCAGCCAACCTGATAAATTCTAGGTTCCAGGATTTTCAGAGCTGAGCTGAAAAAAATCTTAATGCAGAGAGGCAGTCCCTCTCCTTTTCCAAGGTTGTTTCCATCACGTCTGAAAGTGATATGGTACTTGCAGGTTGGGACAAGTAACCAAAACTACACAGAGACAACACTGAAATGATGAGACGAAGTCATGGTGGTGAGGGAGAGGCATAAAGCTTCACTGTTGTCAGTATATCTACTGCTTATGTTAGCCACAGATCTGTCCTTTAGTATTTAAGAAATAGGAGCTGGAACAGGGATGAGTAGATTCAGCATGCCTGAATATACGTATACACTGAGTATACTGGAAAGAACAAGGCTGAATCACATTCTCTGTAGAGGTTTAATGTAGGGAATTAATGGAAATTGTGTCAGAACAGCCCTCAGTCATTGACAAATGCTCTGGAATGATGGGAAGGGTCTCAGGAAGACCAGAAATAGCACAAGGAGGAGAGCAAGAATAGCACAAACACTGGCTCTGGGGATCACAGAAAAGTAAGTTTAGCTTCACTTAGGTGAATGAAGATGTTATTATAAGCACACTCCATGGAAAGCAAGACGATCACTAAAATAAGAGAAACTTGGATTAATCAAAACTGAAATGAGAGACACTTACTCACCTGTTTGGTAAAATAACAGGCTTAGTGGCTAAAAAAATAAGGTGTACACAGCATATGCTGACTTCTGTAAGATATCTGATATGGTTCCGCATGACTTTTCCAACTAGAAAAATATGGATGAGGTGGGAGTGCTGTGAGGTGAGTGCACAATTGGCTACAAATAGATCAGAGAACATAACTATTAATGTCTCATGATGTCAGGTTAGCTAGCTGGCTAAGTTGGTCATAGTGTTTCACTGAGCTCCTGAATCCAACAGGACTACCTCTATATTTTCACCATGGAGCTTTAAACTCTAACATATGTCAATCAAATATCCTCTCCACCTCAATGGTATGTGACCGGAGAAGAGACAGAGGACTAAAAATCCCAACCCTTCTCTCTTCTCTCAGTGGACCTTGTCCTCTTGCTACATCTAGACAGAGCAGGGAGTGTGGGCTGTGGGGCACCCTGCAGCCCTGATCTGCTGCTGTTCAGAACTGGGACCTGGCTGGGACACCTCATGGCTTCTTTCTGATCTTTCTACCCACAGAAAACAAGGTGTGTAGGGCATATGGGGGAGGGAGGTGGGTGACCTGCACTGAGGAGCTCAGAAACGTTCCCAGATCTACCATAATTGTCAGTTTTATCTGTTTATTTTTATTTTTTATTGCACACTCCTAGTGAGCCCTTAAAATATTTTTATTTCTCTTGACTGTGAGCTAATGAGCAGTAAAAGGAAATAGCAATAACACCGTTTTCAGTGAATGGCCTGAGGATGCAGTGGAGATTGCAGTATGTTAATCAGCAGATGGCCTAAGTGTGGGACTGCCTACAGTTGTCTGGTGGAAGGCTGGATTTATTAAATGTAGTGAGAGCTTGGTAGGTTTGCAGAAAGCGACTAAAATGAATTAGATAAGAAGGATAAATGGCAAATGCTGTGGGATTAATCAAATGCATAGACAGAGATGGTGAACATATGTTTGCCTGTGTTATCAGAGGGTGGATGCTTGCAACTGAAAAGAAAAGAGAGGATGAATGGGAAGGACCCTGCTGTCAAAGGTCAAGCAGCTTCATGAGGATTAACAGAACCCGCTGTCCTTTTAGTTTCTCTTCTGCTTCATAGCTCATTCTCTCATGTCGAGTGAAATACAGATCTGTCTGATGCCTCTCATATTCAAAATGGGAGCTCATAAACTCTCTTTTCTGTCCTTTCATTTTTGGTGCCTTATTAAGACTGCTTTCAGACTTTCCATTTCCTATAATAAGGCCTGTCTCCTCTGTCCAGCCACCTGTTTTAATATAAACTTAGTATTTTTGTGACTTCATACTCTTAAAATTAAGAAAGCCATTAGAGTGAAAGAAAAAGACTTAAAAATGTACAGCAGGATACTGTGAGCCTAATGCATTGCAGCCCTGCACAGAAATGTCGCCTTGCCCTGTCTCCCTGGCAGGACTCTTCAGTAGCAGTGCAGGAATCTAAGAATGGCTAAGAATGGTCAAAGAACTGTGGAGCAAGTGGGTATTTTGCTCTTACAGGCTATAGATACCCCTGCAGAGAAGCTTGATTTGTAGCTGATCCCCATTTCTCTGACACCAAGAGATCGCAGTGGGGCAGTGTCTCAGTGGGAGCTCTTAAAATCATCAGTCATTTAGGAAAAATTTGACATTTCACGAAGTACCTAGATATATTTTTAACTTCAGATGCATGCTGAAGTATTGCAGACTTCAGTAGGACCAAAGCTTGGCCTTGTAGCCTGCTAAATCAGAGCTGAAATTAGTAGCTATATTTTATATTGTGTACAGACTACATGATGAAAGTGTGCAAACACTCCAAAATGCAAAATAAGCTTTCTGTCTCACAAATTATACCAGTTACTTTAAGTTAAAGAATATGTACTCTATCTTATGGTTTCCAATTTCAGCATTGGTTGTAACTTGAAAGGCTGGCTTACAACAGGGAAATACTTGGAAGGCCAATAGAACCTATTCAAATCTTATTTTGAAAGGGCTCCAAATATGAAAAACATGAGAAGCCTATAGCCTGTAATGACTTACTGAGATATTTGCAACACTAGCCATGGAAAAATGACCTTGTCTAACGTAAATAGCTTGAAAAACAAAGTTCTAGTTGATCTCTCGTAAAAAAAATAGCGGACAAGCAGTATTTCACACAGGAATATATTCTTTATCTTTGATACTAGTAGTACATTTATTTTCAATGGTGAAGGTTTTGCTAGAATTTGGTCCTCAGAAGTGCAGTGAACGTGAATAGTTTCTGACACTATGGAAGCCTGCTTGTCCTGTAGTTTTTCTGAGCATACATTATAATGCTTTCTTCTAACAGTTTCTGATCTTGAAAAGATACTTCCTATGCTTCTTTTTACTGCGGTTAGTAGCTTAATTAATTTCAGTTCAGTGAAATTTAAAGTAAGTACATAAAAAAATCTTTGCTTAATATCAAATATTATTTCTCATTGATTATTTCAATAGAATCTAGTGAGGAAAAAAACTGAGTGCTACAAAAGTTAACAAAGAGGTTTCTGTAGAAATTATTCACCATACCAGTAGAATTTAGGAGCTATTATAACTCTTTTATTTTTCTGTTTACTCTTTTATCTACTCCATATGAGTGCTCTTAAGAGATAAATGTTTCTGTATAACAGAACAATTCTTAGTTTCCAAATGCAAACGGCAGATATCAGATTCTATGAGCCTTTTCCAAAGAGCTGGTATCACTACGAGTATAAATACTAATCAAAGAAGAAACTGAGCTACATACTGATGCATGAGGCATGACAAGTCTCTCAGGGCAATGCTGCCTGCAGCAGTTGTCCTCCTTGGAGGGGCAGACATGGTCAGACCTCCATGTTTCCAGACCCACTAGCCGCAGGGACGGTCCGCTTGAGTCCCGCGCAACAGTGACGCCAAGGCTGGGACCGCTGTGCAGGGAGAAACACAGTGCAGCACCACTCGGCCACAGGCCTGGGTTCTCCTCCCAGCACCAATTGCTCCTGCAGGGAACGAGACAACAGGACAGGGCGCAGACAAAGTGCAGGGAGGTGCAGAGCAGATCCTGGCTGCGGAGATTTGCAGCTTCTCAGCACCCTCCACTCCGCTAACAGCATCTCGTGTTCCAGCACTTCCCAGTCTCTAGTGCAGGAGCTCTGAATGGCACCACTTGATGGCCTCCAAATGCTGCATCACCCTCTGTGGGCACAGCCACGCTCTGCAGGGTTGTAGCAGCGGCTTCTGCCATAGCCATTCAACCGGCTACACTGCCAGCACCCAGGATGCTAATGCTCTCCTATTAAATGTTCCTCAGTTCTGGCTGAGGACTCCGTTTCATGGACTAGTTCTCCTGAGGTGTGGAAGGAACACGCAGAAAGTCTTTCCTCCCCACTACTGTTCTCCATATATTTATTTGGAATTGGGGGCTCTCTTGGGTTCCGAGAAGGAAAGCTGCCTTCCTCCTGAGCAAGTCTCTCTATGTCTGCATTCTTGGATGTGAGAGCTGTGTTTGCCTCATCTGTTTGAAGGGTTCTTTAGCATGGAAATTCTGGATGTTGAGGTATAGAAACACAGATCCTTTCCTGAAGCTTGCACCACAGCTGCAGTGAGAATGTAGGGCATATTTTCTGATTTTTAAGCATAAAAGAGGAGTTCTGCTTCTAGGGAGTAGAGGGTGAGGGAAGGAAGGAGGGTGTTTGAGTGCCAGGTGACAATGTCCATCACACTGCGCAGTGATGAAGCTAGGAGATAAAAATAGACAGAGTGACCTCACGGCTTTCGGCAGCAATGCCTATGAGACAAAAGAGAGGCTTTAAAAGGCTCGTGGAGCTGATAGCAAAGGGCCTGGCCACTCCAGAGTCTTGGTTCTGCTCCAGCGGGAGCTGCTCGCTTCTCTCCCATTGCCTCTCTCTGTTTATGGGGAGTTGTGACTTAAACGGGCTGTGTGACATGCCCAGCTCTCCAGGCCTGGACTCTCCCTTCTCAAGCTTGGATCAGCCCTATGCAGGTACCTGCCTTCTTCTCCTTTCCTTCTTACCTTTCCTCTTCTTTTCTCCTCTTTTCTTTTTTTCCCTTTCCTCTTTTCCTTTCTTTCTCTGATTTCTGTCTTTTCCTGTTCTCTGTTTTCCCCTTTCCATCTAT
>VWPW01028898.1:0-33949 GCA_013389825.1 Crypturellus undulatus
CGGCGAGGGCCGGGCGGCCGCGGCTGTGCGGCGCTCTGCGGGTATCGGGGAGCCGCGGTACAGCCTCCGCTCCCTGCTTCTGCCCGTGCTCCCGCCGGGGCGAAATGCCCACGGGTGGCCANGGTGTGCGGCGCTCTGCGGGTGTCGGGGAGCCGCGGCACAGCCTCCGCTCCCTGCGTCTGCCCCTGCTCCTGCCGGGGCGAAATGCCCACGGGTGGCCAACCGCCGCCAACGGCCGCCGCGGCGCGCCAAACGCCGCTAACGGCTGCCGCAGCGCGCCACCCGCCGCCAACGGCCGTCAACCGCCGCGGTGGCCCAGGAGCGGGTGTCCGCACAAAACGTGCGGGCTGCGGGACCAGAACCTACTCGCCTTGCGCGAGCAGCAGCGCTCCGGCTAAACGCGCACACGCGCCTCCCTGTCTGCGGCTTCGGAGGAAGTATTTTCGTTACCTGTTAGTGGAATGGCACAAAAGCAGTACAAAATAATCCCCATTAACTTTTTTTTTTCCCCTCTAGAGAACAACGGAAAGGTTTGTAAATAAGACTATTCATGTATTTTCAGTTTGTTTATTCTGCTCTGGTATTTTCAGTCTTTCGCTTGCTCGTTCATGTGGTCCCTTGCTGTCCCTCTCGCACAGAAATTCAGGACCAAAACAGCAGTTATGCTGTTTTCTTTTGTAAACGAATTACATTTGAAATCGATGCCGTCTTTGTAGTACCATGTAAAACGCAGTTATATCTGCTTGCTGTAAAAATGTTGTGGCAAAAATGCATTAGAAATGATATAAATACTCTTGTTTTCACACTCCCATTTCCAGGTTCTTTGCCTGCCATCCAGTGAATGTGTGTGTTTGCCGATTCTCAGGGAAATGTTTAATTATATAAAAAATACAAACCTTTGCCTTGTAAGATTTTCCAGCAGATTGCGTGAAACCATGTACTACCTTGAGGCATTTTATTTGATTTGCTTTTCAGTAACCATATTTTGGGGCATACACGTTAAGATGACTCTAGGCTTTGCAAAGTGTTCAGGGTCCAAAATGATATTTGAGCACACGAGTACAAGCAATGTCTCCTCTCAGCTGCATTGTGTGACAAGTCCAATTTGAGTTCAGAAAGCTGTATTTTGGATACTGGCGCAAACACACATGACGCACCTGTATTTTGTCCTGTATTTCTGCTTAAAGGAGTTTCCTGCTCTGTTGGGTATTGCTGTATGTACTCAACCAGAAATCCAATAATGAAAAATCAAGATAGGGTGAAGTGTCTGTTTTCCACAGTTGAAGCTTTGCTATTTTTTTTTCCATAGGCCCAGATTTTTATCCAATGTAGTTGTGAAGCTTCTAAAACACAGGCTGCTACTTCAGAAAGGTTCACAAGGAAATGAGGTTTCTAGGTACATAAGTTTTAATATAGTGTGTGTCCATAAAACCTGATTATAGTTTAATTAGACACCACCACAGCAAAATAAAACTGCATGTAGACTAGCTTTATTCTTCCATTTTTTTAGTAGAGTCACGGTTATGTTAGCTATAAATAACCATTTAATCTCTCTGAATTGCTTCTCTGATTAGGACTTCCCCAGTAATCAGGGAAGATTTCATATTTTCAGTGGGATTTAGATGGAATGGCAGACAAGAAATCACACTGATGAAACATGATACAGAACAGAATTTTTGCCTTTTTTCATAGCAGTGTTGACTCTGCAGTCAGTGGCAACAGAGAAATTTTTGTCACTAAAGTGTGCACAGATCTGACTAACTTTGGGAGATATACCCCAAAAAATCGCCATTTGATATTTTATGTATTAAATTAAAAGGAAATAGACAATTTAATGATCATTTTTTCAGCCCTTCAGCTCAGGTGGACTTGAATCTTGATTTATATACGTAATAATTAATTATCTCTGTAAACAAAAAATTATTACATTTTCCTCTGGTTTCCAGTTCAAATCCACACACAGTATTTCACAGATAATTTCATATTCTAAACTGCCAACATTTAGGTGAATAACAGCTGTTAAAACTATGGGTCAGGTTAACAGCAAATTAAGCACAGTAAACACCAAAAATTAATAATTTCTTTTAAAATATCAAATTAGATCAACAGAGATGATTTAGAAAGTTTATATTCTCCTTTCCACTTTTCTGTTAGAGATCTTTGCCTTGGTCCATTGACTTGGCTTTTCTGCTATTGGCAACAATTACACAAGCACTTCAATATATGTTTGAAATGCATTGTAAATGTAGATTTTAAATTGCATATATCGTTTATTTTTATTGCATCTGAATATAATTCAAATCCATTTGAATAGTATTTAAAAATTAATAACTTCTTCTTGTCTTTGTTGTCTATGCAGGATATCACAGAAACACCAGATCTCTAACACATGAAAGGCAAGCTCTGTCTGAGAAATTCAGAAGCTGTGCTTGGATTAGAACAACTGGATCAGGTATTATTGCAGCAAAGATGCAGTGAACTTCGGGGAAGAATGGTAGAATTGCATAAAAAGGTGGAATTTTGTGAATTAAAGGAACATTATTTTTACTACAGACAGAGTTGACAGTCTTCTATGAAAAATGGGATAATTATTTGGGTAATTATTTTCGTCTTTGCTAAAAAAAAAAAAAAAAAAAAAAAAGTAAAAAATTTTTATAAAAAAAAAAAAAAAAAGGTTGCAATTGTTACTAATTGTTACTAGAGGAGTGTTTTGCCCCCCAATGACCCAAATGCAGTTTACATGATTATTTTTAAGTTTGAAAATGTAGAAGAGAAGAAAGAGAAGACAGGACAAGCACGGGTATCATGTCATTTCAGGTATGAAAGGACAGGAAAGGTCTGTTTCTGATTCTTCACAGTCGTGGACCAAATTTTCCCTTTCAAAATGCCTGTACTGTGTTTTTTGAGGCTTCCATTTACTGTTGCAGCTGCAAATGTTTTTCTTCCTGTGGTGCATGGAGCACTGACCACATACAAGAGTGCTGATGAAATGATTGCAGTTGAATAGAAAGTACACACATAGTACCACATCCCAAGTTATGCAAATAATGTATTTAAAAATATGTTAAAAATCACATTTAATCTAATTTTTATTTGGTTATAAATGGAAGCCACTGGGGAAGTACTGCTTAGCATTGTGTTTTGAATTTTCTCAGAGAAGTCAGGTAGTCTTTGGACGAAGAATGTTTAAGACAGATTGTTTTGTGCAACACTAAAGGGAAGAAATTCAGAATCTTCAATAAGAATTTTAAGTTGTGTTTATGTGCCCATGTCTTTGACCAAAATTTTAAGTGTTGTTTGTGTGCCTGCGTGTGATACCAAATGCATTTGGGACGGGCAGGACCCTGCACCCTCGGGTGTAGTTCTGCCCTGGCGCTGAGCCTCTGAGCACCGCTGTTGGAGCGTGTGAGTTCAGGGATACTCTTGTTGGTTACAGGTCCACCCTGCTGGGGAAGTCACCAATGGACTGTAGGCACTTACCTGAGGGCAGCAAGGAGACGTCAAGCCCCGGTTCAGAGCCCGGCTCCCCGCTGCCTTGTGTGGCCAGCAGCAATTCTATGGGCGCGCCGCGGGCCGGAGCGGCTCCGGGCAGGCCGGCAGCAGCCAACGCAGCTCGGGAGCGCAGCCGTGTGCAGACTCTGCGCCATGCCTTCCTGGAGCTGCAGAGGACCCTGCCCTCTGTGCCGCCCGACACCAAGCTCTCCAAGCTGGATGTGCTGCTGCTGGCCACCACCTACATCGCACATCTCACCCGGAGCCTTCAGGATGAGGAAGAGTCACCCGGGGAGGCTTTGGGCACCCTCCGAGGGGATGGGTACCTGCACCCTGTCAAGGTAGGAGAACTCAAGAGCAGCTTCCTCCTTCTCCTCCCTTAATTGACGTTGCAGATAGGGAGATTTCAAACCCATTTACTTTGCTAAAATTAATAAATGAAAACCCTGCCTTGCTTGAGCTTTCCAGAATAGTTTAACCCTTGTAATGGGGTGCTAGGACTGAAACAACCTGGAGCTCACTGACATTTTACTTCCATCTTCAAGGACTTTGCACAATAGTATCAAATATAACAGAAGTCCAAGGCCAGTGAGACTTGATTCCTTGGAACTTGGGAGAATGTAGGCAGGATGGGGCCAGTGACAGGACAAGGGGTAATGGGTACAAGCTGAAACATAGGAAGTTCCACCTCCAAGTGAGGAAGAACTTCTTTCCTGTGAAGGTGACAGAGCCCTGGAACAGGCTGCCCAGAGAGGTTGTGGAGTCTCCTTCTCTGGAGATCTTCCAAACCCACCTGGATGCCACCCTGTGCCACATGCTCTAGGTGTCCCTGCTGGAGCAGGGGGGTTGGACTAGATGATCTCTAGAGGTCTCTTCCAACCTCAACCATTCTGGGATTCTGCAAAACTGAAGGAGGAAGGCAGGAACCGAGGAGTATCAGTCCTCGTGTTAACACAGGTGTGGAAGCCTGCTCCCAAACCCAACAGAAGCCGTTGCAGGTAATGGCTGCAATGGAGGAAACCAGCTGCAATGGCCCCAGTCGCAGCAGCGTGAGGCCTGCGCTGCTTCTGCTGCGGAGCTGGCTATGAAATGTGACAGTCATTACTGGCCACGTTTTAACTCCTGCTATAAAAGTGCTTTTCAGACTCTTTTATTTCTTCTAGTTTGCATATGCTATTATTTTTCTTCCCTTCATCAAAAAAATTCATGGAGATGGAGAGAGAAGGTGGAAAGGGAAATGCTATTAAAGAGTACCTGGGGATGAAAACTATTTTCAAATACACTGCCCGGTGACCGATGTGACTTTTGAATACCATGAGGTATTTTCTTTGGCTCTGATGTCGGAGAGTGTGTTAGAACACTGACACGTTGGTGTGTGCATGTTTCTCTTACTTTTTTTTCTTTTTTTCTTTTTTCTTTTTTTTTTTAAGAGTCTGATGAATTGAGAATGATTTAATTGAGATTAATTTGTGAAGTAATCTCTAATTCCCATAAAGTGACTAATTCACAGAGAGCTCCTTGTTCGCAATACTGGTCACTGTAGCTACACATAAATACATTTTTAAACAGGTTAAAAGCATGATGTGTTTGAAGGTTTCTTAGGTAATTTAAGTGATTAACAGACTCATTAAGAAAGCAAAACCTTTAAATAAATTAGAAGATGGCTATATTTCATAAAATAATAAATACTGCAATGTATTTCAAAGTAAATTCTTGATTTCAGTTGATTTACTTGGGCAAAGTGAGTTCACAGAGATCTCATGGTACTTTTTAATGACTGCCAATTATTACAAGCAGAAAAATACTCTTAACTAGTTATTAAAGCAGTTACATTATCCAGATGCACAATTCCCAGACTACTGGAATAAAGCAATAGTTGATTCATTTAGCAGTTATTTTTTTACTAATCTTACTTAATGTGTCATCTGTTTGTCTTTAATTTTGATGAAGTACAGGTTGAAATCAAAGTCCAGTCAGTCAAATCACTGTTTCTAATATTATTGGCAATAAAATACTTTTTTTTTAGTTGGAACTAGAATCAAAATGTTACAGACAACTCTATTATTAGTAGTATTTACTAGCAAAGTATGATGTACCTCAAAAAAATCAAAGTGCAGCACTGATAAAAATGGTAACTAAACATTTATATATTAACCATGGTAAATAGAAATACAAAAACTGAATTATCCAAGTACAGTTATGTGTACACAAACAAGAAACATAGATAATGACTTTAAACTAGCCAAGTCACAGCTGATGTATTAGTGATCCAATTCATAACAACAGATTTGCAATAAAAACATTGAATAAGATCTTAAATGGTCCTTACAATAAGAAGCATTCTGCTTTTTATCTCATGAATAGAAGATGTGAGGTTGAATTGCAGTACAAAAGATTTAACAAGTGCCTTTAGACTTCAGAGCTACCTTTGTGTCAGACCAATACTTGTTTTTCTATTTTCTGCTTTTATAACAAGTCAGTCATTGATTCTGAATAAGACAAAATTAGTTCAGTGTATGGGACTAAGGTCATTCTGTTGTGAGGATTAAGATACCTCCATTCCATTCCTGGAGAGTATCCTTGCACATAGCATTTACCATGTAAAGGGTGAGGAGCCCTCTGGAATTACCAGTGCGTTTATTGAGGGACTATAGCACAGGTACAAAGAATGGGAAAAATCCCAATTTATACAAGTCAAGTTCAGAAGAAAGGTGCCACCTTGTTCCCACAAGTTACTTTTTAAAGTATCATTACCCAGAGCACCATTTTGGCTGTTTTACACATATTTTTTCTATCAAATGTGTGACAGGTTGTCCTTTCAGATATCAACTTCACAATAATCAACTTTGAGTATCAAATTCAAGTGGAATTCTTCAGCTGGGCAAGATGTGCAGCGAAAATAATGTTTATTGTGTAGGGATTGCTGCAAAGCTGTTAAGAAATGCTGGCTACAAAAGTAATTGCCATCCCAGCAACAGATATTGTGTGGGCGGGTTGGAATGAGTGTGTGTGATCTGTGCACACATTGGCCTGAGGCAATGAGGAAAATCCCAGTAGCAGCCAGGTCGCCATATCCGGGAACCCTCCGTTATGTGTTACTAACGGAGCATCTGCGATACAGGTGCCTATATGGTGGTAGACCAGCATGATATACAACTATGTGTTGGCTCATGAGGATTTTTAGGAGCTGTATCTTACAATTTGCTACTTGAGAAAATATTCATGCTGAGATTGTGTTACACACTTTCTAATAACTTTTTTTTTCAATAAAAGACATTTTTCATTATCATTTAAACCTTTGCTGTCCTAACTGAGAATTGAATTCAGACTGCAAAGATCCCTGTATTTCAGCTCTGTGCTTGTCTTTTGTCTTGCAGAAATGGCCAATGAGATCCAGGTTATACATAGGAGCTACGGGACAGTTTCTGAATCACTCAGCACAAGGAGAAAGTGCCAACCAAGAAGAAACAGCAACAAATTCACAAATCTAATCTCCCTTTTCTTTATATATATATAAAAGTTATTTATTTCATCATATATATTTAAGTTAAACATCTGCAGACAAATTTTAATTCTTCAAGTACTGTTTATGGTTGAGAAGGAACTGATTCTTGAATGCAATTAATGCCTTATTGATTTAATCTCGTTTATCACCGTTTCCTAACGTAGAGGAGATTGTTGATACCTGAGTTAAGCAACTAAGGCAGCACCGCTAGCAGAACAGGGGGTGCCTGCTGCAGTGCAGGAAGCTCGTGGGTCAGCTGTAGAGAAAGGAGAGGGGGGAGAAATACAATGTTGCCCAAACAGCAAGTGCAGAACAAGCTTTGGTTAAAAGAAAGCGGCAGGTAAATCTAAAATGCCGACCAGAGCAGGGCACGCACGTTGTCGCTGTGCGAAACCAACAGTAGCGAGCTCGGGGCCTGCAGTCTCCCGAGAGCTTCCCCCTTTGGATAGCTGTGGATGTGTGTAGTTTCTTTGAGAACGTGGATGCATGCTCACTTCACATAAAGTTGTTCTGAAACCTCCCCTACATACACAGTGTCACCTAAAACAAACACCAACTGCTTTGTAGATGACATGTAGCTATATAAAGTAAGTATTGCTTGTACTGATTGATATTATTGTGTTACAGGGTTTAAAATGTGTCTAAGCCTTAACCCGCACTACTGCTTGCACGTCTAGATACCAGGACTCATTTATGTTGTCTTCCAGGAAGTTGGTACATTTAAGTAAATGAGCCTTAGTATTGGCTTGTTCCTAGTACATTTTTCATTTAAAATGTCTTCTATGTGTAGACAAGAGAAGCTGAAACTAATGCACAAATACCTTCTGTTGTATCTATTCTGTAAAAGCTTACAATTTTCACAGTTTGTTGTTACTGCCAAGGCAAACCTTTTATTAAATATAATTCAGTGGACCTTATATATTTACTGAGTTTCAAAATCTATATTACTTGTGTTCCTCATTATACCAGATGAATAGTTTCCACTAATGGCATTGTGCATTTTTAGTGACTTGTTGTTGAGGCAATTTAAATTTTACAGTGACATTTGACAGAAAAGGAAAAATAATTAGTGTCAGTCATAACTTTTATAAAAACATTTTGTTGCTTTAGTTCTTGAGTCAAAAATGTGGCGTCTTTCAGAGGTGCTGAGCATGTCACTACAAGCTGAATGTTCAGTGCACAGAAAGTCACGCCTCATGTATCGCAGTGGGTATCTGCATTAGCAGATCAGTGTATCTGCACAGTGTGAGGAGTGTGATAAAAGGGAGTGCTAAAATAGAGAGACCTCTGTCATCCCCATAGCCTTCTGAGCTTTGACAAATTTCTTTAAAAATATATTGTTCTTGGCATATATTTCTTATTTACAATTGTCAATACTTCACTGAAAGGTGAGACTTACATAGAGCATCATGCAGCCAAACAAGCTGGAAAAAAGTAGCCAAGGAAAGTCTACCACAGACAAATATCCACTTGCGAATAAGTGTGTGACTTTTAATAAAAGGCTATAATGGAGGCATGACTCCATTTAGAGTGACAAAATATTTTTGTATGCAGCAAATATACAAGCAAATACAAATCAAAATAGTTTTACATGTAATTAAGATCCAAATGAATAGCATCAGGTTAGGGAAAACAGGCAACTGAAATCCCAATCAGAAGTCCTATCAAAACTCCTCCTAATGACAGTGGAATGGGATTCTCCCTTGGGCAATATTATGAAAGACTCATTGAAGACTGCTGATGTATAGCAGCAGTCTAACAAAAAATCAAAAAGGTTGTATGGACAAATGTGGACACAAGAGAAAATATAATGAAGTTATGCAAGTTCCATGCTCTTCCCTAGCACAATGCTTTACCAGATGCTTAAATAATGCATTTGGATGAGAGGGAATTTTCAAACTCGTATTCCATCGTGCAGCTGAACAACGACCCTGGCTGCTTGCACACTCAGTGAGTACGTGGGGGAGGCGACAACGAACACCCAGTGCTAAGAGCATGAAAAGCGGATGAGTGGGTGGCTGGAAGAAAACATTGCTACTCTGATTTCTACTATAAAAAGGTTTCTAACAATTTTGTACTTGTTAGAAGAGAGGTAACAAAACGAACAGGCAAACATAAAAGGATGCACTTTGCAGGCACAATGTTCCCATTAAAAGCAGAGCTTAGCAGAATCGTGCTGAAGTGTTGAAGTACAGCGAAGCACGATTGCAATAGCAGCTTTTTTACCTGAGCTGTGTAATCCTTATAATCACGGTCTACAGAACTCTACGATTTAGGATTTATTTTCTGAAACACCGTTCTGTATCACCTGCACATTTTCATGCTCTCCCCCGAGGGGAATTCTCATACGTTGCACCCTGAAGTGTGAATGTCACCCGCTGGCAGCACGCACACGCCGAGGCAGCGGATTCCGCTCTCCGGGCCCGCGCGCTACCCCCACGGGAACCGCTCTCCGCCCAGCGCCTCAGGGGGACGCGCCGCGCGCACGTCGCGCACGCGCACTCGGCACGGCCGCGGCGGCCCCGCCTCCTGCGCGCGGTCTATTTAAGGAGGCGCCGCGGGGGCCTCAGTCCTCTGCGCCTCGCGCGCGCGCTGGGGGTGGCGCGGGCCGTTAACTGCCGGCGGCGACCGGTAACTGCCGGCGGCGATCGGTAACGACCACTCGGCCACTCGGGCGGCGGCACCGACGGAGCGACGCTGAGAGCCTTTGGGCGAAGGCGGGGCTGCGGCTCCGGGTAATTGGGAGTGTTCCCTAACGCTTAACCTAAGGAATCCAACTCCCGTGTTTCAAAATGGCGAGTGCGATGTCAGGAATTAAGGGGGTAAATTGCTGGCGCTGTGGTTTTTTTTTTTATTATTATTTGTTTGTTTGTTCTTTTGCACAACGTAAGCCACGAACCGAGAGGGGAGCGATGGTTCTGCCTGCTTGTGTCAGTGAAAGACGGCAGACGCGCCAGGAAATGGCCCCCGCGCCTCTTGCGAGGCCGAGCTGGAGCCGGCTGGCCAGTGCGGGCCGCGCTGTGGGCACACGGCGCTGGCTGCCCCCACTTGCTTTCTGGCTTATCCAGTCTTTGAAATATTGATAAAATGGATGTCCAGAGAGACTTGGTTTTATTTATTTTTATCTTCATAAATCATTTTGAACAGCTGCAAATGCATGTTATAGTTATAAAGCTAAATTAACTTTTTTCTTCCCTCCGTGGAATTTGTTTAGTGTGCATGACCCTGATGATCCTCCCCTTTTTGGTTTGTGGGAATATATTTAAAATTCTCAGTTCCCTTTGGATTCTGCTGTCCCTGCAGCATCTCAGAGGCAATGCTCTTGTGCCAGGGTAATCCCGTGAGAGAGGCCTTGGATCAAACCTGCAGGAAAACATGATTGTGACCTGCAGAAGGTGAAGAGCTGCCTGTTCTCCACCGCCAGCAGTTCTTCTATGAGGCTGCCCAGTGGATTAGTATTTATTTCTTTACTGCCTGGCTTACTTGGGGAGAGGAGTGTTGAGCTTTTCTGTTACTGCTGCTGAAATCGAGGTTTGTGGTGAATAAAACCTGTTTTATACTTTTCTTCTGGGTTAGCACCTGGAGTTGGAGATGACCTTGTTTCTGGCTTTGAGAGTCCTCCATCTAGACATAACATTTGCTATGCTGTTCCTCTGCAAGGAGAGAGGCATCACATGAACTCCCAAACTACAGATGTAAGTATTTACTGTACGTAGCCCTACCTGAACGCCGGTGTGGGTGCTGAAGCTCTCCATTATGTTATGTAGGTTACCCTGACCCGCCCCTTACCTTTTGGGGGGAGCAGGGAGGGGGATGAGCCTCTGCATGTGCTGCTCAGCTAAGATGTGGCTCTGCTAACAGCCCATCGGGCATGGAGGGGTCTGATTGCTGGCCAAGGTGCCTCTTAGGCACTCTGTGAAGCCCCATTTCTGTGTTGCTGTGAAGTTTTGCTTGCCTCATAACTTGCTCTGTCTCCCATGCAGCTGAGTTTTGCCTTGATCTAAACTGCTGGTAATCTAATGATTCATATATCTGAGATCCAGTTCTTTTGATGCTGGTGATGAATGTGGGAAGATGAGCTTTTTATTTACTCTCAATTCCTGAGAATACTGAGTTCAGTCTGCACTTGGACTGAAAAAATAAAGGTTTTGCTGCCACTCTTGGAAGTGCCTCTCCCTTGTCACAGAGAGGCAGTCTCTCCCCATGCATATTTAAGGCTGGAGGCAGTTTGCTGGCATGATGATGATGACTCTTTTGCCGTTTACCCAACTGAGTTTTTTTTGATGAGTAACTTTTATCTGAAGTGCCAGCTAATTAATAGATAGCCCCCCGGCCGCCCTGGTTTGATGCCCTGCCATTGTTCCTGATTTTGTTTTCCCCTTTAAAGGTGATGTAACCTCAGATGATGGTCTCTGCTGTCTCCACCTCCAGAAGCCTGGCTCTTTAGGCAGGTGAGTGTTGAGGACTCCCCCTCTCTTGCTCTGCTGCAGAACTGAAGCTCTAGTAAAGCGTGTCAGCTGGTGGAGAGCGGTGCTGGGCTGCATTGTCTCCTGCCTGGAATCCTGCAGGTTTCCCAGCTGAAGGCCTGACCTGATACCCAAGGGTGTCTTTGAGGCTGTGACCCACTTTGAGTGGGTGTGCATGGTGTGTGTGTTAAAGTTTTGAAACTGGATTAAAACAAACAGGCTGGAGGTGATAAGGATTAAAAAACTCCTTTTAGCAGAATAAGAACTTCTTTTAAAATTCTATATTCCTTAGTGTGGCTTATCACTTATCAAGGACTTGTACGTATGTTGTGTTATGGAAGTGATTTAACTGGCATCGTGATGATCTTACTGCCGTTTACCCATCTGACTGGTCAGTGATGTGTATGATTAAGTCTGAAATGCCAAGAAAGTTAATGAGCTTACTTGATCCTTCTATGTAGTTATAAGAAAACTCACCAATGCTTTTTCCTTTTTCTTTTTGCCCCGGTGGAAAAGATCAGCCTGAAGTGTGGAGTCCAAGTGCACTTGGAAGCACATGCAGAGCCCTCCTCAGAGCTCCTCAGAAGCAGGCCTGAATTCAGATACAGCTCAGGTTCCAACCTGAGATTTAACATCGTGGTAGGAGGACAGCAGAGCCTTGGAGGAAGGTGTGAATAAGGACTGAAAGAAGCCTTCGTGAGAGGCTGTGGCTGTAAAAGTAAAGGTGAAGGGGCTGTGTGGACATGATATTCTAGATCAGCATTCAGAATTTAAGATGAGTGTTTTCCAGGGCTTTTGCAGAATACCATGCCATTGTAAAGCGCTCAAAGAACTTGAAAAAAAGTGTATTGTCATGTTGATCAGATATATTAGTGTTCCAAATTTTTAAATTCTTTGCTTTGCTGTTTGAGTGATAACCTTAATGAGGAAAAAATGAGTGAGTCTTGTGAACAAACTCAAATGATGCTGTCCAGACTCCTCATATGCAGAACAGATAGAGCAGTGATGGTGTCAGCATCTCTGGCTATTCATGCTGTTGAGATTATTTCTTTTATGTACTCAATAAATTAAATAAAATGTGAATACAGGGTTTCCTGTGTGTTGTAACTCTCTTCTATTAGTCTCTGAGTTAGGGTGTTTGCATTTGGTGGTAGCTGTTCTGTGCATAAAATCCTGCATTCAATTAAGTTCAATTAAGCTTTTTTATAAGGAAGGGTGTGAGAGCAGTGGCAGCATGATCTTGCTGGATGCCCTCCTGAAGCCAACAAAAACACTTTGTTTGGCTTCTATACACTATCTACTTCGATCTAGCCCAGCAGGAGGGCTCTAGGTCTCCTGCTGCTTTTACAGCATCTCTGCTGTAATTCTAGACCACTGAAGGGGTGGTAGTGGGGTTGCTGTAACATGTCTGCTGTGGCACACAGCAGTTGAGGTTGGAAGGGACCTCCAGAGATCATCTAATCTAACTCCCTGCTCCAGCAGGGACACCCAGGGCATGTGGCACAGGGTGGCATCCAGGCAGGTTTGCAAGATCTCCAGAGAAGGAGACTCCACAACCTCTCTGGGCAGCCTGTTCCAGGGCTCTGTCACCTTTTCCATAAAGACTTTTCCTGTGTTCAGGCAGAACTTCCTGGGGTTTAGCATGTGGCTGTTGCCTCTTGTCCTACTGCTGGGCACCTGAGACTAGTCTGGTTCCATCCACCTGACACCCTCCCTTAAGGTATTTGTACACACAGATAAGATCTATCTCAGCCTGTTCTGCATTATGTGAAACAGGCCCAGCTCTCAGCCTCTCTCCTACAAGAGGTGCCCCAGTCCCCTAATCACCCTTGTAGACACCCCAGTAGCTGTCTGTGCCTCTTGCATAGGAGAGCCCAGCACTGGACACCACCCTCCAGGGGTGGCCTCCCCAGGGACTTCCCATACCATGTGCTGCAGTGAGGTCTTCCCTCCAGGCACTCAACTATGACTAAGGGAGACTGATGGAGAACAGGAGCTCAGGGTGGGGCTGCAAATCTATATGCTGAAGATGTCACTTCTGCTGTGGAAGAATACTCAGAATGTGTGGTTAAATCATGGCTGTGCTTTATTCTACAGCAGAATGGCACTGAATATAAATCTTGCAAAGATGTTAAAACTTAATTTTTATAATTCAACTATTAAAATATAATTACATTATTTAAATAAATTTTATTTAAAAAAATAATAACTTTATTAAAACTATTAATAATTAAAAAGTTTTTAAAAATNTAATAATTTTATTTTAAAATTATTAATAAATAGTTTAAATAAAATTATTAATAATTAAAAAGTTTTTAAAAATAANTTATTTAAATAAATTTTATTTAAAAAAATAATAACTTTATTAAAACTATTAATAATTAAAAAGTTTTTAAAAATAATAAATTAAAAATTTTGTGTATTTTCCACACCTGCAATCTGTCACCAAGCTAGGGTAAGAGCTCTGAGCTTTGCTTTGGGTGTCTTCCTCACTCTTCGTTTGTGGTGATGTGGCTTCCTGGGCCATAGGCACCGATAAACTTGAGCAGCTGCTGGTGACACTGCACAAGGTAAATGTCCCTCTGGTGCAGGGAGTTTTCATCGCGGAGCTCTGAGGGAAATACAGCATTCGGGGCTACGCAGAATACAGACTTGCCTAAGCCAAACACAGAGCAGGGTTATCAGGCCAACAGGCTTGATGACCCTTTGCCACCAGCTTTCAAGGGGGTGGGGAGAAGCTGCAATGTGGTTAAAAACAGTAACTTGTAATGGGTTATTCATAGTAGTTTTTTGTAATTCAGTGGCAAATTCTTACACAAACTACAGGTGCGATGCTAGATAACCAAACAAAAATTCTGTTTTGCCTTTTCCTCAGGTAAAACCAGTGAAATTAATTATTCTACTTTAACCTGGAACACCAGAGAAACTGACAAATAGCAGCTACCCAAGCACAAAGGAGAGGAGCTTAGTGCTGGCCTGTGGCCTCATTCTATGCAGCACTGAGACTCCTCACAGGAAAGCCTTAGCTGAAAGATTTTTTTTTCCTCTAATAATAGTTGCTTTTGCCAATGGAAATTATGTACTTTCAGTTGACAAATGAGACTATAATGCACTTTGTAAAAAATGGAAATGACTTATCCAAGACTAAAGTAAATGATTATTTACCGTGCTTTAGGGTGAGTGAAGATTCTAGCAGTAAGATGGCAATCAATGCATCTTCTTGAAGTACTTTTTTTCTTAAACTTAATTTGGTATGAGCCTTAGACAGTGAAATCCTACGAAATGAGTATAAGCAGGTCAGATGTAGTACCAGAAAATACTGCAGAAATGAACACATAAAATGAACATAGAAAATGAATATGTGCCTTTCAAGCATGTCAGTACACCGAGTGCAAACTGCAGGGCTTACAGACTGTAGTCGTGCACATTTCCCACAAAGACTGCCCAGTTATATGTATTTATTTGAACTTGAACTATACATATATATTTGAACTTTTCAAAACTTAGAGAGTTCTGTCTAGACTTGTACCTTCTAAACAGGTTAGCACAATTTCTATTTGAGGAACATAGGTGTTTTCTTTTATATGAAAAGCAGGACATACAGAATTTTTAGTGCGGATGCTGATAATTTCGATCCATGAATCTCATCTCTTCTCACTCTGCGACTTGCAAGATAGTAGCCCTGAATTAGGTTTTCTGCTTCCGAACTCAGTTCAACATGCAGATTCTTAGCAAACAAAATAAACTAGAGAGATGGTATAACTTTTAAATATTTCACCATGGAAAATAAAGAGTTCACATTTTTTATATCTTCTAGTGGCATAGTAACATAGTTGGCACAGTCTATTCCACAAATAATGTTTACAAAGAATCCTGTCACTGTTCAGCCATGCAAAATGATTTTTCTATATCAGGTGCTACACCATGTAAACTGTTAATTTGTCCATTAGATTATATGAGAGATAATGACACATTATTTAAAATGAAGCATTTTTATTGCTGATTGCAACTTAATCTTGTCAAAAGTATGAGATCTGTTTTCATACTGTCAACCTACTATGTTTTTCAGAAGCAAGACCCAATTGAATTTATGTTGGTTCTTTTAAAGTACTAAAACTAGTTTTATCAATGCTAGTGGAATATGGTAGGAGAAAATCATTAGGAAGTTGACAGATTTAAAAACAAGTGAACCTTTTGAGTTCAGGAACTTGCTCCTTGCTGCTACCAAGTATACTGCATTTCTAATTAAGAAGTATTTGTTACCTGCTCGTAATCCTGTGTCGTGCACTGCTGCGAGACTCTGGGTAGCACTGCTCCAGGATTAGTTGCTTGCTTCAAGATATGATGCACAAGGGGATAAGACAACTGACAAGAAGACAATTCATCGTATATCAGAAGCCCAAATACATCTAGAAGGTTAGGTGAGATCAAACTCAAGTCCTAAAGAGAAGACCCAGAGAAAAAAAAAACAGTCCATTAATTTTGGACTCTTTAGTTGTAGAAACATTGTATTTTCTTTAACCTGCAATGTGCAGTATGAATATTGAGTACTACAGGATTATTTAATGAAACCTCTGTAATATATGCAGTACAATTGTGTTTCAAAAGTATTTGTTGAAAGCTATTCCAAGCAAAATGACAGTTCTCCTTTTGGGAAATCTAGCTAATTTTAGAAGATACTTTGATTTATAGTGACTTAATCTTCGGCTTTTGGGGGGAAATGAGCAAATCTAATTGTTTTCATTATTTCACAAGCTGAAATAAGCATAAATACAGATGACTGCTGCAGCACACAGGGCACGTGCTTTACCATCTGTCCAATTAGAGAGCTCTCCTTTTGCGCATGTTTCTTTGAGGAAGCATCTACGTCTACATAAGACCAAAAATTAGTCTGAACTGGAACAGTCACTTGCTGGTCAGCTGCTTCTCCATATTTCTTCCCAGGAATGAACAGTGTTGTTGTTCTGCTCTCCAGCACTAGGACAGGACTGAGTGTTAGTTACACCATCACTGCAGTTAAGCTATACATTCTATACGTTCTACAGTCCCAAGCACAGCACCTGGAAGCAATCACAGTTACATACTGTCCTGGTGATGTTTATAGAGCTGGACACTTCCTGACAGGCAGGGTATTTAATCTGAGTGTCTACTAGAAGTCTTAAGAAACTTAAGGGACCACTTCTCTTACTGTTTAATATTGTCAAGTTAGGATTTTGTTAATTGATGGAGTCTGCATAGCAAATAAGCCTGTAGGAACACATTTATTTTGTTCTTGTTTCTTTAAAACTTGTTAAAAATAGTTGACAGATTTCCCCAGCATTTGAGGGCCACAAGATGAGAAAAAGACCTAGCTATGACTTTGTGTATTTGTTTCATGCATTTTGTTTCTGTCCACTTGCTTGTCAGTAGATGTGAGATTACCTGACTGCAGAAATTCAAGTTTATCCTTTTTATATGAAGATAAGTCTCCTATGTAGCAGACACCACCTTTAGCCAGGAGAGCACTGCAGGCTTGAATACTAGCACTTCCAGTTCCATGTTTATCTTTGGATACGACAGGAAAAATTTCACTTGAGGATGGGTGTCGTATGCCCCGAGGCAGAAGACAAATACTGTAATTCAGAAGTCTGCAGAATTAAACAATTCTGTCAGTAATAAACTGTAAAATTGTTTTTGGTTTTATAAAACTTAATACATACATAAACATAATATTGTTTTATAAGGATAGTTATACTTCAGAGCTGAGAAGGACCCACAGTGCTCAATTAGAAACCACCTTCCCCAAATAAAATCCAGTAGCAAAACTTGAATGTTCCAACTTGTTAAGAACACAAAGGTAGAAACCCAAGCTTCCTCTGTCAGCCACAGGAAGGGCTTTATTTCTTTTGGGTTTAACATCTAAAGCAAATGAGGAATTTCTATGAAGTCAGAAATACTGTTAACTCCTCATGCACAGAAACTTTTCCATTGACTGAAAAAGTGGATGAATGATGTTTCTGGCCATGTAGAAAAAAAAATCAAAAGGTTAGAAATCTGCAGGCTCCTCTCGCCTGGATTAAATCCCCAGGGGTTTTTGAGAAACAAGAGGGTCTTTCTCATCCTGCAAACTACATGACATGCTTGGCCTGCAGGACTGCAAACTGTCCCCAGACACCAGTACAGATTAGGGGTTGACCTGCTGGAAAGCAGCTCTGTGGACAGGGATTTGGGAGTCCTGGTTGACAACAGGTTAACCACGAGTCAGCAATGTGCCCTCGCGGCCAAGAAGGCCAATGCCGTCCTGGCTGGCATCAGGAGGAGCATTGCTAGTAGGTCAAGAGAGGGGATCCTCTCCCTACACTCTGCTCTGGTAAGGCCTCACCTGGAGTATTGGGTGCAGTTCTGGGCTCCCCAGTACAAGAGGGATGTGAAGCTTCTAGAGAGGGTCCAACAGAGAGCCACAAAGATGATTAAGGGACTGGAGCATCTGTCATATGAGGAAAGACTAAGCAAGCTGGGCCTGTTTAGTCTGGAGAAAAGAAGGCTGGGAGGAGATTTGATCAATGTGTTCAAGTACCTGAGGGGTGATTGTAAAGAGGATGGGGCCAGGCTCTTCTCCATGGTGGTCAGTGACAGGACGAGGGGTAATGGATGCAAATTAAAACAGGGGAGGTTCAACCTTCATATGAGAAAGAATTTCTTTCCCGTGAGGGTGACAGAGCCCCGGAACAGGCTGCCCAGAGAGGTTGTGGAGTCTCCTTTTCTGGAGATCTTCAAAACCCGTGTGGATGCTATCCTGTGCCATGTGCTCTGGGTGTCCCTGATGGAGCAGGGGGTTGGACTAGATCACCTCTAGAGGTCCCTTCCAACCTTAAGCATTCTGTGATTCTGTGACTGCAAACTGTCCAGATCCACAACTAGAGGTTCCTAAGGACTTTTGGATGTCAGATTAGAACTTTTCCCATTGTTAATAAAGAGGTGAAATGTTACATGTTACATATATATGGTATATATAATATATTAAAATAACCCACTATAATAATATATACTATATATAATATATAGTACAATAATATATACTATGATATAATATACTGAAATAACCTACTATAATAACATAAATATATATATGATATATGAAATACTTCTCTTAATGAAACATTATGAGCACCTATGAGCGGAGTCTCTTTTTGGATAACACTAATCCTGTTATATTGAAAAAGATTCTCCTTTTTTCTACTTGAATTTATGCGGAAAACAAGCAATCTATCTACCTATCAATTATGAGAGTGTCTCCTGTCACAATCAAGAGATCCAGGTAATCTGCTACTTCGTTGTCCTTTTCACATGTCAGGACGAGGCTCAGCAATATTGTGAGTTTGAGAGTATTGTAAGTGCCTGGCGGAACAACTTGAGAAGCAAAGACATTGGCAAGAATGGCTGGAAATCTCCAACAGGAACCCGAAGCCAGTGACAACAGACGCTTAAAATTGTCACTGATAGAAGTAGGACCTAATTAAAACAAAATACAGCTTAACAAATACTTCATAACAGATCTATGCAGATACATTAGAACAACTCACTATTCTAGTCTTGATAAGAAACTTATGAACAACTAAGAAGTTTAGCACAAGGCACAAATACAAACAGCTGACTATTAACTTTACTATTAAAAACAACAGATGTTATTAACTCTGATGATAGAACATGAAAGGAGTGGCAAATTGAAATAGCAGGGCCATTTAACATTTAATAGAGAGGAGAAGCTGAAGAAGAACAACTGCAGTAAATAATTCATTTTTAGTTTCCCAATGCATAGAGAGACAGAGAGGTGGGCAAACTATGGTATTTTCAAATGACAGCAAGAATCTATTTAAGACTGCAAGAGAGAGGACCCAAAGCAGTTCCCAAATCTGCGCCTCTATACTAGGAAATTGCACCAATGCTGAAGATTCTGCTTTAAAAAGTATTTTTTTAAACATTTTGATTGTTTATTTTATGAAGTTTCTTACCATTTAGCTTACACTGCTGGACACTACTGACTTCTATACACACTGTAGCTTGCAAGCCATTTTGTACACAAGCTGGAATTCCTATAATCTTGTAGAGGTTTCCTATTGTCATTCTGTTCGCCAATTCATCTAGAAAAAGAAAAAGAAAAAAGAAAAAGAAAAAGAAAAAGAAAAAGAAAAAGAAAAAGAAAAAGAAAAAGAAAAAGAAAAAGAAAAAGAAAAAGAAAAAGAAAAAGAAAAAGAAAAAGAAAAAGAAAAAGAAAAAGAAAAAGAAAAAGAAAGAGAAACTTGAAGATCTATTAAGGCACAAAAAAGTTTGAAGGACATGATCTGAATTTTTTTTTGATATTCCAAGCATTCCCGATTTAATCAAAGAAAATGGTTGTATTCCAGGTCCACCGTAAGGTACTGGAATAAAACCAAGCTCACAATTCTAAAAAACTGGCAGACAGGCTAAAGACAAAGTGATTCTTGCTAAAGAAAGTAAGTGGATGGTGGTTAGTTCTGCATTGAAAATAAAATGGGTGCCCTAGAGTTATGCATGCCTGCTCTGAAATTTGTGTTGACAACCAGCATACACACAAATACACAGCAAATATCTTTGAAAACCTTTGCATATCTATGCATCACTTCCCAAACCAATTTTTTTTGAAATATCAGGTATGTCCAATCTGATATCTCAACCTACAAGATCCAGTCTAATATCAGTCATGACTGAAGCCAATGAAAATTTAATGCACACCTAACTCAGTGAGTTGATTATTTTCCAATAAATTAGTTTTATTTATTCTATAGATTTTGGAACATCATATTAAAGCAGATTGTCTTTATTTATGTATTTGTTGTTAAATAAAACAAAAGTACTAGCAAAATAGGTTGGTTTGCTGTGATTTTAGTTGAATACTCACTCATGGTAGAGATCATTTAGTGCCTGCAGTGAAAGACAGAAGCTGCAGAGCAAAAATCCTTGACATAATCCAGAAAGGGGTTAGCTTGAGGAAGGATGTTAAAAATGCACCAAACTAGTACAAAACAGTATGAGCAAAGGAAGAAGAAAAGATGTGGGGGGAAGCTACTGTTACAATATGATAATGTAGATTTGATTTAAACAAAATGACTTGATTTAAACAAAAATAGAAAAGTGAACACAATTATGTAATGCATAGTCTTTAATCACTTGGCTAATTACATATGGGTTGTTTTTTTCACAAAATTAGGAAATAACATATAAAATTATCATGATTTTCAGAATTTTAGAGAGAAATAGAGCTATATGGACAATGCATATTATTACAGTTCAGTTCTGAAATATTTTAACAATTCTCAGTCATTATTTTGTAATTCAGCTTACCTCTCAAGAAGACTGTAAAAGTCTGAATCCTAAAATGTGATTTATTGTTGGAATATCCTTTAAAAGCATTCAGTGCCTTCTTATCAATCATTTCAAGTATTTGCTTATCTTTCAAAACAAAGGCAAACAAACGTTAAATCTCTTGAGTATGGTGCCAAGTATTTGTTTGTTCTTTTTTGTTTATTTGTTTTTCCTTAAATATCTGGTATATTTAGGACTTTCTCCCATTAAATGGTTATTTTGATAAATTATATAACAGAAGTAGAAAAATGACTGAGACTTAAAAATAAAAGTACATAGTTCCTACCACCAAGTACTCTAAACTTCATGTCTTCTTGCAGTGGTGAGGAGCACAAGCTACAAACAAAATCATTCCTCACTGTGGCAGATTCCGTAGCTCCGGGCACATGCACCCTTATATACCTAAATCCTAAAAAACAAAACAACAAACAAAACAGCCATTAACGGTGCCATGTATTTTCTAAGCACTTTAAATGAGGACATGACATCGATTTTTAACTTCCCATTAAGTATTAATTCAAAATTTTTGAGTAACACGAAATCCAATTTTTTAAGTAATATCTGTTTTTTAAGAAGAATGTACTGGTCTGCTGGGTGTTTCTCATGTTGACCTGCAGCTTCTGCTGTCTAACAGCTACTATTAATTCCTTGCATGTAATTTATTACAGGCCAACCACAAGATGGCAGAATTTATTGCACAACCCCAAATGAAAGAGCTTGGCCTGGCTTCCCGAGAAGCAGTGAGCAGCGTTTTCTGCATTACATAGTGGTAACACTGCATTTATGCATTTGTTCATTAGAGGCTCTCACAAAGATAGGGCTCTCACAAAGGCTTCGTTGTGATTTATTGCACAGTTTCCAAACTGTGGGATTTGGCTTCTATTTTGTAACTTCATGGTGTCTGTTACAAACAGAACAGCCTTAAATGTACTGAAGAATTAATTCTCCAAAGACAAGTACTTCAGTAATACTACCCTAAGCAGCAGTTTTCCAGGAATCAGATAATCATTGCAGCAATCAGTTCTGTCCTGTAAGCTTTCACCTGTGTAATAATGTCACTTAAGAATACCGTTCTCCAGGATGCTTATGTGTAAGCAGCCTGTATGTGACTGAGCTTTCTAGGAAAAAAATACATATTCTACAGGTAGAAATATTTTTTTTCATTGAGAGAATAGTAAAGTGCTATTTTTATTGCTAGATTTTTAATCCAAAAGAGTTAAACTATCTGAATTACTAAAAAGCTTTTGAAAGTATGGACTTTTCTTTTTCCTACCTTCAGAAAATGGGCAGGTTTCCCCAGTACAAAAAAACCTGGCTCCCTGTGTATACTTCGTTACTGTTCCCATTGCAATCACTATTCCTTCAGCCTCGTAAAATCTTTGAGACGTGTAATTAAAGGGAAAGGCAGAAAGATCCAGAATGTAACTTGGCAAGGATGGTAAATGTGTTGGTTTCAGCAGTATATTAATCTAAGAGGAGACACAATTACATTACTGTCATGTTTTTCTTTTAAAATATCTACATAACATATACTTACATAGACCAATTTAATGTAGTGTACTGCTACATTTTCAGAAATGCAAAGTGTAAAAGATTTCAGTCTCGTATTTTATCATCTTGTCAATCTTGGAACATATTTGGGTGGGACTTCCAAGTATTTTCAATTACCAACAATATTGCAATCAAAGAGAAAATACAAATTGAAAAATTAATACAAAAGTTATCCTTGCTAATACCTCATTGTGTTTTTTAAAAGATCTAAGATTGAGATGGCAACAAATAATGCAGACTCACCTGGGCCTCTGTCTGCAATTGTTCAACTAATGACAAAGTTTTAACAGCTACAAAACATACCTGTAGTTGAAAAACAACCTGTATTAGAAATGAATATACAGTTAAAAAATAAAAGGTTTATTTTTGTGGGCTGTGACTGCGTATACACTTACTGACTGAAAAATCTGTGCAGCTTTTATGGGATTATGAAGAATGTAGTTTCCAAGAGTAGCATCTAATTCAGCAATATCAGAAGGATTTATTGAAATAATGAATCGATAAACAGCATAACTTTGTTTTGAGTCTGTGGGAGCAAAAAGCCTCTTAAAAATAACATATTTATTTGACATTATTTAATTTATAAGTGTTAACAGAATATCTACTGATTGAGCCATACCATTATATTTTTTGCAATCATGCACAAATTTCTGAAGGCCACCACTTCTGTCAAGGTAAATAAGTACAATTTCCCTCATTTTCTGTATTTCTGGATGCATCTTCCAAAAAAGATCTTTTCAGTCTTACCAAAATGCTGAAATCAATCATGATGAAAATAGGTCAGAATTGGCTATGCTACAGTAGTAATAAAGATACATATTAATAAAATATGCTCTTTTTCACACAATGCCATTCCCTAGGAATTCTTGATGATCCCATTAAATGTAAAGTTCCTTCTAAAGGCTTGAAGCATACTGTATTGCCAAAGCAAATTTCTGAAAAATACTCTAGCACTTTCTTTACTGAATTATTATCCCCCAGCCCTAGCAAAACTCATCAAAGGTTCCATTTAGTTTAAATGCTAGATATAATCATCATAGGAAAAGTAAAATATTATTTAATATCTGCATATATTAGTTAAAATATCAACCTTTTCTTAGAAGTCTGTGCAGTCATACATGAAAGTGTGAAACTCGGTGACAACTTTTATTTAAACTGGCTTTATTTAAACTCTACTGTCACTTAGGGCGTAGATCTTGCTAATACTTGTGTTCATTTGGTCACACAGAAGATTAATTCTTATTTCCATAGTCAAATTTTCAAGATCATGGTTTTGGTTTGGAAGCTGACCATAGTCTTTGGTGTTGTTTTAGTGATTTATTATTCACATCTCTGTACTTCTAAATTCTCTTAAGCGTTGGAGAAGAAATCTAAGGGTTTAAATGCAAGCACTTCTCTTCAGAATTTAGTTTAGGGGGAGAATTACCCAGGAGAGGGGCTGGAGGATCAGCACCCACGGGAGATGTCACCACCCACGCATGGAGCAGTGCTGTGGCAGCCCTGAAAGACGCTCTCGCTCCAGCGTTGCTCGCCGTGGGCGGGTGGATGCGCTGCTGTAGTCGGAGGCACGGGATTTTAATCACGAGCTCCAGGAGGATGGGCACTTTCTTCAGTTTCTCTAGGATTACTCCCACACAGTTACTGATCCATCCATTAAGATCTTCAGCAAGGAGGGATTAAAATCCAACTGAAACCCAGACCGCTTCAGCTAATTAATGTTCTCCCTGCCCTCACAGCTCACCACCACCAGGCCTCCCTGCCCGCTGGTTTTTGGGGGTCTGGAAGAAAGGACACCAAATGTGACAAGGACTGAGCTAAGCCCAGCCCGCTGCACGCCAACAGGACAACCTCCCGAGCTGAAGAAACCGAAGCCGTAGCAGCCCCACCACCGGCTGCTCCCATCTACCAGCCCCACCACCGGCTGCTCCCATCCACCAGCCCCCACAGCCCAGAGGGCAGCCCCGTGGGGGGCCCAGCACCGCCTGCCGCCCCCAAACGCCACCGCCTCCCTCCCCACAACACCCTGCCCGGCCGCCCCGCGCACCCCCGAGCGCTTCCAGCGCTGCCGCAGGCGCCCAGGCAGGGGCGGCCGTTAACGGGTGCCGGGCACAGCCGTTAACGGGCGCGGGGCACGGCCGTTGGGGCGGGCTGCCCCCCCGCAGTCCTGAGGCAGCTCACGCGTGCTAAAAACCCTCCTCTCCTCGAGGAAAACCCCGCGCGTCACACACAGCCCTGGCCCCTGCCTCTTCTGGGAGTCGTGGCTCCCACCGCGCCCGTTAAGGGGACAGGGAGCCCAAGACACAGAACGAGAGCTAAATATAGGAAATAGTGTGAGATCTTACTGTTTAAGGTTGTACAGTTTGTCTTTGTGAGCTCCATGCCCCAAGCGGGGCATTTCACAGCAGGAATGGCAGTTGCCTCTTATTTATTTTAGCCATCTACCCCTCCTGACACCTTGTATAAGATCTGCTGTGCATCACGTAAGTTCTCTGCAGCAAAGGACAGGCAAGCAAGGAATTCATCCCATCAGGGCTTCCACTTGTTAACAGTTTCATCGTTGACATAACATTTGTTTCAAGTAGATAACGGTTAGATGCACTGCTCTCCCCGCAGTGTTCTCACTCTTAGGTTGATCTGATCATGATGCAATTTGAATAATATTTCTCTTTGCTAATTCTTACTTTGTCAAAATTCAAATCATGTGACCACTGTCAATCTAAATATTGACATTTATCTAACATTTAATTTCTAAATCTGTGACTCAGCAGACCTCTCAAATGTAGGCACTTCACTGAAGTATATTTATGAACAAAAAACTCAGAACATTTCAGAAGCAATAGACAAATGAGTTGTTATTTACAGGTTATATATATATGTGTGTGTGTGTGTGTGTATATATATAAACGACTACCACAACAGGCAGTTACATTATAACTGAAGCCAATTTTTGCATTGTTTAAAAACATTCCTTAAACACAAGCTGATTAGAATTATCGCTTTGTCCATATGTGTGGATATTAGCAGAAGCATATACTGATAGTTTTTCACATTTTTAAAATTACCAAGGTAATTACCAAGTGAAGATTAAAAAATAGTGCAAATTGGGACATAGAAAAAGACAAGTAGCTATGAATGTTGAAATACAATCCATTGGGAACATATCAGTGTTTCAAATCCAATAAATCAGTGAGAAATCCCTAATATTTGGCATGATTTCCTCATCCTATTCCCAAAAGGTCAAAAAAAGAGATTGCCTTTTAAACTAGCAGTGATTATTGCATGTTATATCTTTGGAAAAGCAGAGTTTTAACCAAAAATATTTTTAATGCATTTGAAATGTGGACATACTTATTTCAAAGGAGAGGAAAAAAAAAAGATAGAAAATGTTACCAATAATGTTACCAAATCAATGCAGTTAATTTGTTCCATCCTTGCTTTGAGTAGTCCCCTGTACCTCCGGCAATCCAGTTAACTGAATTAGGTACTTCAGCAAATATGAACAACTTTTCATTCAGTAGAAATCCTTTAACCATCTCAGTCTTAACTTAAATTAATCCCTTATTTAAGTGCTGACAGTAAATTAATTTATATTTCAGATTAATATGACAGAAAAAAGTTTATCTTTTTATAAACAATGATATACAAAAGACAATTTGCATAGTTACAATTCAAGCACAAAGTCACTGTAAATAGGTACAAAGGCATTTATAAATTTTTTAGATTTGCCACTGTTCGACCCAGTAAAATCTTACAAAGATATGAATGTAAACCCGAAGGGATTGGGGAGAACAGTCAGTGTTTTTGCTTAAAAATTGATAAACGTAGAGAACAGTTTTTAAAGATTTTTAAAAATATTTTCTGCAGCAGGAACAAACAGTTCAAAAGCCATTCAAAATGCCCAAATTCCTCCTATACAGTACAGAAAGTTTGTTCATAGGTTTCAAACCTACATACAAAATGAGGCACTAGTTACACTATTTTGGAATGTGTTCACAATCCTGCCATTTCAGTCCAACCCATGATTTCCAAAATACTGTTGGCTTTAACTTCCTAGGAAAACAGATCCTCAGAAGGTGGTGCGTAAGAAAACCCAACAAATGCATCATCTGCTTCTAGGACACTGGCATTAACAATGCTGTAATCTGAAGAAATGCAAACTGAGTATGGGACCATTTCTTCTGTAAACACTGCATCGAAATTTCCAATATCATCTGGGCCAACCTAGAAAACACAAAGATCCATCATTTTTCATATTAATAGTGTGTATTTTTCAAAAATGCTCATCCTTTAGATTTCAATTTAACTCTTGAGGTTCTCTATTTCATGAAATTCAACCTTCCCTAAGCACAGAAAGTTTAAGGAACCACACAGCAGCAACACCTGAAAACATCTATCAAAAGGTTGTTTGCTTCTCCTGGGCTGGAGTTTAGATCAAAGGCTACTCACACATTTATGATTTGACAAGCCCTTAATACTTCTAAAAGTATTAAGAAATGCCTGTTTCTTAAATGTCAAAGGAGCAGTCAGCACTGATAGGTTCCAAGCCTTCATCATTCTGATAAAAAACACTCTTTCTAAATGGATGAGCCAAAGGCAAGAGATTTGGCAGGCACAAACTTTTTAAAACAACACGCAGCACATACCACGTTAGGATTAAATGGTGGTGGAATCTTCTTCTGCAGTAGGTCAGTCCAGCTGAGAGATTCAAAGAACGGGTGCTTCTGAATTTCAAGCTGCAGTAAGGAATATAAAGATTTTAGCTGTTGGCAGAAAACCATCTTGCGTACCATGGTAAGTACTTCTTTAGATGGCAGGCATAAACAAAACCTACAGAAGTCAAGTTCTTCATCCACTGAGTCTATTTGGCAATAAAAGCTGAGGTTGGCAAAAAAATTTGTTAGCATGGCTCCACAGACAGAGCTCCAGTCTTCTGTTCAAATCACCATCTTACACCAAGCACAGAACAAGAAGGCTCTCTGTTAGTACTCCTTATCCACGTTGTTAAGCTTTTATAAAGCAGATCACTAAGAGGCAGCTGCTGCAACAACTCTGCAACCTGCTTCTAGTTGGGAGGCAGTGAAAAGCTATGCCCTTCCAAACAAAACTACCCGTTCATCTTCCTCCACACTGCAAGCAAGTACAACTTAGTAATCTAAATGTTTGACTACAAGGTCAATACATGTCCAAGCACTCAGGCTGTGGAAAAATTGTGAAGAGCTCACAGTGAGGGGAAGATAAAAAAAAAAAAAAAGCATTCCTCTGTCACTCCTCCCTGCACATTTCTCAGAGCACCTATGCTTTCTCAGAACACCTTTTTGCAAACTAAGTGTTTGTTCTCACACAGGGAAAACACATGCTGTGATTTTAAAGCTGATTAACAAGAGCTGCTGCTTGCATGCTACTAGCCTTCCTCTCTCCTTCAGCAACAGTATTTTTCACATAGCCAGTTATACTGGCATTACCAAGAAGGACGTTTTCCTTTTCATTATTCCCCAATTTCACCACAAGCATCAAATAGTGTATCTCAGCATACCTGAGTAACTACTACACCAGCAATGGTGTTTCCTTTACTTTGTGGTACTTACAGGTACTGCAGAACCAAACTCAGAATATTTATATCCCACAAAAATCATCTATCTCCTATCCCTGAAACCTTTCAGGACTTGTTAACCACAACTAATGTCTTCAAATATTTTTTAAAAAAAGAGAAAAATATGGGAGGGAAGAGAGAAAAACAGAGACTATTCTTTACTGTATGTATCTATCTCCAACTATTACACATGTTATTGACAGAAATTTAGTGATGTCCCTTCAAATGAGGTAAGGTCTGATAAACTCAGATATTACATACAAAGTCTTCTCTTGCTCCAAGTCTGCTTTGCCGATCTTTCTCCAAAAGCTCTTCCAGAATAGACCAGGCAGTAAGACTGATTCCTGGGCGCAAAACCAAGGGTTTATGAAGAATATTTTCATACATCTCAGCAACATCGCGGCAGTAAAATGGAGGCTAAAAATAAAAGTGAAGTTATACATGAATATTAAAGTCAGATTTTTCAATCACTTTGATTCTTATCGATGGATAACTATAAGAAATAAGAATTGCTAACAGTGAAAAAGAAATCTACCTCTTCAAATTAACTTCAATTATCACACAATTATTAACTTCGTATTAACTTCAACGTCGAGAGGCAAAGAAAAATCCGTAAGAGGAAAAAACAGATGTTGTCTTATAAAGTCAGAAGAAAAAATGTTCATCATTAAAATGAAGCATATCAGTCAGTTCACTTTTGGATTAGCTCCAAGGTTACGTCACATGGGGCAGAGGAAGTGGCCCCTGCTACTCCCCACACATTAAATACATACCAGTCCATAGAGCATTTCATAAAGAACTGCACCGAGACACCACCAGTCTACTGTGTTGTCATAAGGCTGCTTTTTAATCACTTCTGGTGCAAGATACTAAAAAACAAGCAAATTTAGCATTAGTCTAGCAATAAGAAAATCTAGGTTTTAGTCAGATCACAGAAGCATCTTTAGAAGAAATTACTTTATGGTGATTATAAGACTGCTAAATATTTATCTTGTACTTCAACAAACTTGGCAAATACTACCTCACCATCTGGCCACTTATCAACTAGGACAACTGTTTTCTGAACTGAAATAATCCTTTCCATACACGATGATTTTGCCAGGCTGCTGTGCCACCTCTATAGTGTATCTGGTTTTCAATTTCAGATAGGTTCACAGAGATAGCGAAGCACCTTTGACAGCTGGAACGAAGCAAGGAGCCGACTCCGAAGAAGTAACATCTCCCCATGTGCAGTGCAAGAGACCCCCTCTCCCACCGAGCCGGCTGCTGCCCTGCCTGCTCTGCCTGCAGGCCCTGATGCAGGATGAGAGATTCTCCTCAGGGATGATGAACACGGGCTGCACACGCAATACCCTCAAACATCAAACAATAGTGCGGACTGGTCTCCATCTACCCCACAAGAAATCTGCTTAGCATCTCAGCACTAACCTACTCTGCAGAGTGAGAACACACAGTTCACACAATTTCATTCTTTATAGACACATTCTTTACAGTATAAAATTACTATGGCTGCATCATCTTCTCAGCCCTGATCGCTACATACAGGAAATTTCTAACCTCATTTCCTCTCAAGACCAGATGATCCAAATACTCATTTGGATCATTCCACTATCCAAATTTTGGAAAGTAATTCTACAAACAGATGATAGACAAGGGCACAAATATCACTGTAATGAGGGGATCTGAATGCCGCAGTTTAAATAGATCAGTATTTCTCACACTTTCTAAATGTGACTGTCCTCTAAATAATTTGTTTACAGATGCTCCTGCATGAATAACAAATGGAGCATTTTGAACTAAACTACTTGATTTTTTTCTAATCTTTCATAACCTCCTTTGAAATCTTTCATAACCTCCTTTGAAATCTTTCATAACCTCCTTTGAGCTTTTTAGATGTTAGAACTCATCAAGTCACTCAATTAAGTGTTGAGAAACCCTGACAAGAACTTTATGCTTCTAGGAGGATCATGAAAGATCTGAATCAAATCTTAAATTTTAAAAAAAGCTAACATGTAGCTGCTATGTGTAAGCTGAATATTTTGAAGAACTCATATTAAGCTATAATATTAACATCCACTTATGTTGCAATTCATGCAAGTCCTATGTAAGTGTGTAGATTAAGTTTTTAATTTTTTAAAGATTTTTCTCAAACACATCTAGTTACCAGCCTTCTATATATTGTCCTTTGAACCTTCCAGAATGTTCAACAAATATTGTTTCAGCTCAGTTTTATGGACTCCCTCTCTCATGATAAGTAGGATAAGCTGTTGTCACATGCTACCTTTTTTGAGTTCAAATGCTTTTCTAGATAAATACTATTCCTCACCTACCCCTCACTATCTTCAAAGTTCTTTCTGTAGTTTAAAGTAGGATTATAATTTTGTATTTGTATTATAATATTTATATTATATTTATATTGCAATATTTATAATATTCAATTATAAAATTAAAGCCATCAAGCTTGAGCCAATCTTGGTGTTCTTGGTCATTCACCACATGGTGAATCCATCGCAAGTGTCCCAGAAGTTCTCTGTATTTTAAGTGCTCCAATTTAGTTTTCTCATAAAAAGAAACAAAGCTCTTGATACTTACTGATATATTGATAATATATCAATCCAAATAAATCCACAAAACAAGTTCAAAGCTTCATCTATACACAAAATTTGCTCAGGTCTCAAGTGTTTATAAACTTAATATAAGTTAAGTCTTTATAAACTTAATAAAAATCACTGGCAGGTGAGGGTAAGTAGTTTCATATTAGCAATTCTGTTCAAGGATATCTGTTGCAGCTGTTGCACAGGCTACTTGGGCCGTATCTAGCCAGCGGCCAGGAGAAATGGGAAGCAATACAATGTGTGAGATAAGAGATAAGTTAGGCGGATATGGATAGAAGGCAGGAGATACTGTGTATTAATAGAAAAGGACAAATAACAAATCTTCAGGAAGCTAGGAATGGCTTGTTGAAAAATGAAAATGTCTAAGTACAGAAAGTGAACATATGATTTTTTTAATCACACAAATATTAGTAAGGCTAGTCTAAAAATAAAAAAAAGGCAAAAACCACAGAAGTTGTCAACATACTTCTGGTGTCCCACAAAAAGTTGCAGTGGTATCAGAACTTGCAATCCCTTCTTTACAAAGTCCGAAGTCTGTTAACACAACGTGACCCTGTTTAAGAAAGAGTAGCATTTTAAAAACAGAATATGTTCAACATGTGGCTACATTTGGATAGAAAGGTTAATTCTGCAAGAGCTTACAAAATATCAAAAATAATGCTGCATACTTACCAGTGAATCTAGGAGAATGTTTTCCGGCTTTAAATCCCTATTGAAAAACAAAATCAAAGAACACTTCATGAATTCCAATCAGCAGTCACTAACATAAAAGCTTCAAAGGCAAGGAAGGACTTTTATTATTCAGCAGAAAGGAAGCTGTAAGATTTAGTGAAGTCATTATATTCAAATTTCCTATAAGATGACTTAATGTAGTATTTTTTATTCAGTAATTTGTCTTTTTATACCTCTGTAGGACAGGAATATGTTTAAGAAATTTACCTGTATACAATATTTATGGAGTGTAAGTAGCCCAGTGCACTGGCTATTTCAGCAGCATAAAATCTGGCTCTGTGCTCAGGAAAGGAACGTTCTCTTTGCAAGTGAAAGAACAGCTGTAAAAAAAGGTAAAGAAAGAAATAACAACAACAAAAAAATCAGGTTAGCAAGGTGTAATCTTAACAGAAAAATGTAATTTTATTTAACTGCTCAGAGCTGTTTTGGACTGTACTGGAGTTTGCCTGGGTGTCAGATTCTCCTGGGAGAAGGCCAGGCCAAGTTGCAACCCGAGATTCAGAGCAGAGCACCAAGGTTTTGCTAGGACTCTCTAAATTAATCACCAGACCAGAGAGTGGTCCATCAAGTTTGGACTCTGATCATCCAAGGGCACAGATGCTCCAGGGAGCACTGTGAAGCCTCAGGCTACAGGACTAGGAGGGTGTATCCCAGTTCACACCATCCCAATGGACAAATGGACTTGTACCAGCTGGGAAAGTAAGAGTCAACATATTTAACTTCCCTCTGTCTACGCAGTTGTGGGGGCATACTAGAAAACTTTGGGATATGCCAAAACTAACTCCTTGCCTCAGACTTACCATTTAGAGCCCACCCCTTCGCTTCATGGGCTGCTTCAGCTATCAGAGTTGTGTCTACACAACAGTATCCTGTCTCACTGCTGTACTGTCCTGCCTTAAGCAGCTGTAAGGCCTTTTAGAAGTAAAAATTTCATATCAAATTTCATATCAATAAATTATCTAACTAAAAGCACTGTAAGTGAGAAGACAAGCAGCGCCTCTTTACAGCATGTAGTATGCTGGATAGTTCTTAAGGATTTTTCACTACTCTTTACACTTTTTTTTCTCCTCTCAATCAGAGATATAATTAATTTGATAGACAGATCCAGATGTTACTCGTCTGCAATATCTTTGATTTTCCATAATAGTTTATAAAAAAATGGAAGCAACATTTTACGTCCTTCTCGCATGCTCATTAGCTATTCAGATATTTCACAGACAAGTTTCTTGAGCACTCATGGAAGTACTTGGTATTTTGAAAACGAACAGCTAAAAGACAAACAAGTCCAGAACATTTTACTTAAACATTTACAGACTTTCTCTATGTCCTTTTCATGTTTTTCTCTGGGTTACTTATTGACTCCTTAGATTCAACAGCACTCCTTCAAGGCAAAGAATCCTGAGGATCAGGCAGTTTGGTAGTAAGTAATTAGACCATGCAGAGTCATGGAATAATCCTGAGGTTTCCAGTAAAATCAAAGCAATAAAGTCTGTTGCTTGTTTCTTCTCTTCCGCTTTTGAGAGATTGTATCTCAAGTAACATAGATGCAAGAGCAAAAGACAATTTTACATGTTGAAACTTGTCAACATGTCATTAATTCATAATAGAGGTAACTTCACAGAACTGAGAGGGTATTTTATCTTTTATATAAAAAGAGGGTATTTATAGTTGACAACCATGGACAAATTCTAGCTTAAATGCATTGGTAAAGAGTATTAGAGTCTCCTTAGTTACTGAGGCCTATTACAAAATCATTATGCAAAAAATAAAATAACGGTATTTTCAAACTTGGGAGAATATTTATCACAGCACACTATAAAGGCGTAGTTTGTTTCTCCCATTTAGAATTAGCAGAACAAAGAGACCCAAATCCCAACAAAACAAATGCATACCTCTCCGCCATTAACAAAATCCAGAACAAAGTAAAGCTTTTCTGTTGTTTGGAATGAGTAATGTAATCCCACCAAAAATGGATGTTTCACATTTTTCAAAAGCACATTCCGTTCAGCCATAATATGCTTTTGCTGTAAAGAAGCAAAATGTCTATAAGTAAACACGAAGAAAAATTTTTAAGGGAAAAGAAGGGGAGGGAGATGGAAGAAAGTATGTTTGTCTTCACCTCTTTTCTGTTAAGAACAATTTTTTTCTGCAGCACTTTAACAGCGTAATATTTCCCATCCAGTTTTCGTTTTGCAAGAAGAACCTGTGAAATTCAAAAGACAGACGTGATTGTTGCAGTTCATATTCCATTAATAATAAATTTACAGTTCTAGCATGCTATTTGTTCACACTACAGTTTCTTTGCTGTTAATACAGTCCATCAACAGTACAATTACCAGTAGAGAGAAAACTTGGAGTCAGCTTACAATTCAGTAAGATCTGTCCATACAGTGATATCATGAAGGGCTGAATTCTAAAAATTATTTTCCAAGACCTGCTAAATCCATATTCTGAGATGAAAAAAGGCTAATAAAAATGGCTGAAATTGTTTGAAGATAAATTTATGAAAAGCTACAACTTTTAAAATAACATGAAAACAAAGCTTCCAAGAGGGACTGTGTTGCATTTCTCTCTCTGAAGGGCAATCAATCTTTTGGGGGGCTGTGGCTTATACTGCTTCACAGTGCTCGGTGTT
>VWPW01028900.1:0-38893 GCA_013389825.1 Crypturellus undulatus
GGTTTTATCCACAAATTCAGCATAAGCTTATGTCAGAAGGAGTATTAATTTTCCTGGGTTTCCAGTCCAAGTTTCTCTAACAAACTTATTTCTGAACTAAATGTACCTGCAATATTTTTATAGCTAAAAAAAAAAAAGTAATATTGCAAAGCACTGTATGAATATAAACAGAAACTTACTCCAAATCTTTTGTTTAACTGATCTGTGATTTCCAAAGAGCAGGGTTGAGGGGTTTTGTGCTTGGATTTTTGTTGTTGTTGTTGCTTGCTTGAAGTTTTCATCTTTAGATACTCTTTCCTGCCATGGACTCTGTCCCGACCCACTCAGTTCCCTGAGTCTCCAGGATTAAGATGCACTGACAGGGATGCAGCATTAGCCGACAGCTATTCGGAATCTATCTTTGCCTGTCAAAATGATCTTCTCCAAGTTAATTTCTGGGTATTGTTGACTGAGCTTGCAAGCTCTTGTACTCAACTTGAAGATATTGCTCCACTTGGATGTTACACAACAGCTTATGAACGTCACACGTACTCAATCACATCTAAAGTTTCAGGGAATATAAAAAGGGCAAAACTTTATTGCTGTCATTGGGAAAATCAGAAACCTAGCAGGGTGGAGACATGAATTTGCTGGAATATGACCATCAAAACTTTGAACTATAGTCATTTTTAAAATGTTTCCAGCAGATCAGATTCATTTTAGCTCCAATCTTTCTGAAAAACCTGACATCCTGAAAGAGACGACATGAGAAAAAGGAGCAAGTGACACATGGCAGAGAAGAGCATAAAGGCATAAGGAAGAAGGAAAGAATCATTCATAAGGAATAAAAGAATATATAGAAACTATATAGAATGGAGAGGAAGGAGTCAAAATATTCGTTGTCACGACTGTTACGTTAAGATGGTGTTTCTTGTACTGAGGGTCCTCAGTAATTGTAAGCCTTGTGCCCGATTCTGTGCTTTGCTGCGCTGGCCTTGCTTGAGCCCATCGCTGCCACCAGCTCGCCAGGCTGAGCGGAGGAACCAGCCTGTCCTTTGCTGCAGCGTTAGAGACACGGAGGAAACGGCAGCAGTTCTGTTCTGCCGAGGAAGCACGCGTTGGCACGTGTGGGAGCCACAGCCAGCGGCTGAAGGAAGGGACTGTGCTGGGCAGCAGGAAAACAGGGAGCCTTGGACTAGAGCCCCCACAGGTGGCAGAGCACCTGTGCTGGCCTTCCAGAAAGGCTAACCCGCTCGGGAAACAAAAGCCAAGTAAGGTCAGGCGGAGACGGGAACAGCCTTCCCCACTCCGTTTATGATTTACTGACCCTTGGTTCACAAAGGCTTAGTCACACACTGTGATGCCTCTCTATTTCAAAAAAAAAAATTCTTAAGTGTCTATATCACGAAAGGCTAAAATAGGATCATGGACCACAAAGACGGTCTGCAGGACGATTACAGAACGTATTTACAGGCTCCTCCGAGGAGCGTCTGCAGCCCTAATCCACAGCCGCTGGAGGCTGGAGCCGTTCAGCTCCGTGGGCCTCCTCATGGTATTTGCCTTCCCGGACCCACGCCCACGGCTCCAGCATGACGGCAGGCACGGAACACCCACGGACCCGGCTCACGGAGCGCAGCTGGCCGGCACCGCACCGCACGCCTGGGCCCGGCCGCTCTCCAGAGGCTCTGGAAGGACAGAACGTTTGTGAGCAGGAGCAAAGAGGCTGCCAGCTTTTCCTGTAGTAAGTTATGCTAAAAAAATAGCCTTTGGAATAACGCTGCAACTGAATACACACAAGATTTTCTACAAGGCTAGTCAGGAAAAGAAAGACAGCGAGCAAGCCAGAGCAGCATTGTTTTGAATTTAAAAATGTAAAAGACAGTCTTAGTAGGGTCCTAAGAACCCCTGACAAATGTGATCTGTCTGAATTTCCACTAAATAAACAGGATTTCAAGGTCACCACTGCTTTTGCCTGACTGGAAAGGCAGAATTTTACAAGAACAGACCATGAAGTAGTTTGGTGTTACCGATTTTTTTTTCTTCCAAAAAAACACAAATTAATTACCCCAATACATTACATAAAGCTCCCAGCAGGTAACATGCTTGGTAAACATTTAAAAGAAGAAAAAAAAAAAAAAAAAAAAAGCAAAAAAAAAAAAAAAAAAAAAGCAAAAAAAAAAAAAAAAAAAAACATGGGCCAGATTAGAAAGAAGGCAGCATTATCAAGCTGTACACTTGACTTGAAAAGGATCCCTGCTACCCAACGCCTAAACTGTCACGTTTTGGGAAAGAACCTCTTGTCTAGCATACTTCCCGGGGAGCTGCTGGGAACAGCTCCCTTCCCTCTGTTTGTGTGCTACATAAACTGGCTAACACTGCTCACAGGCGGCTCACAGAGCACAAAAGGATTTGCTCTGTTTATGAAATCCTATTCCTGTTAGTCAAGGAAATGAGTTTGACTCACCGACTTGTTTACAAGTTCTGCTTTATGCAAGCTACTGCTGACCTCAAACTGTTGATCCGCCAGTGCAGCTCAAAACTTCTGCTCAGAGGGGATTTACTCAAGATGAGTTTCTGTTTCTGCAAAACACTTGTGTTTCTTCACTTGACATGCAATGGTTTTTGTTTTCTTTACAGTCTTTAAGCACTCAAGTGAAAGTGGCTGCCGGGCTGCATATGGGACAGCAGCTTTACCACAATGACGCGGTTCAGCATCGCCGTGAGAGCCTGAGCTCGCTTCCCCGTGAGTGAGAGGATGATTTATCCCAAGCGCTTTGTTCCCATACGGGTCACTGCCAGTAAATACGGAAGAGAAGAATTTCTGCCTAAGTGAGCCTCCACAGACTTTGAACCCAATCAGCCTCTTTAAAAAAAAATAGATAAATGAATAGAACACCAGTCTCTCATTTTCATGTTTTGAAAAGCTGGAAGGTGAATCCTCAGAGGCTCAAGAAAGCTGCATCACTTGTAGTGCCAAGAGAGAAAACAATAAAACCAGAACTACTTCCCACTTGATATGCATTGGGACATTTCAAGACTTATGCTCCCCTCTCCTTTCCTTCTCAAGGGTTCATAAAACATGCCTGAGGAATGGGTTTAGGCTGTTATTGTGTCTCCCTTTGTTCACCTTAAGCTTTAGGAAACGAAGACTTTAAGACAAAACCATTGCAATCCATACAAAACACACTTCAACATGAGTCAGAGATTTCTTTTTTTTTATAGCTATCTATGCGAAAGGCAGTCTACAGAAGAGAAACCACCATCTTCTGCACATAAAATTCTTTGATATAATTCATTGAACCCATTTTTCAAATACTTACTTCCAGGGGGGTTGGCTTCTTAGGTTAGCATCGTGCTGCTGCAAAGGATTGGATAGGGTAAAATAAAGGAAGGGACACACACACACACACACAAAAGTACTCTCTTCAGAGAAATCACAATCTTATTTTCTCTTTTTAAAAAATATAAACACTCCGTCGAATTATATTTTTGCTTTCTTCAATAAAAACATTATGTGGGTGCTACTGGAATACATTTGAAGACATTTTCCCTTTTTTTCTTGCCCATATATTAGATTTCCCTTGTTTCCATTTTTTTTTTCCTGCTCCTCATTAATTCTGTAAGGACAAAAATAAAGTGAGGCTCATACGGGTTTGCACTAAAGCAGCTGACTTGCTGCTTTCCCCTGTCTTGGCACTGGCACTCAACTGACCTTATAGTAAGGCAACTCAGGGAGTCAGACTGGCACAAGTATCAAACACAAAAATAGTCTGCTGCCAGCTTAGCTCTCCTGTTGGCTCCGTGGAGCGCCAGCACAGCAATGCGAACATACGGGCATGTGAGGAGAGAACCACAACACTGAAACTAATACTCAGTAGGTCAACCTCATGGAATCATCTGATGACACCTCAAACCAGCTTATGTTGGACCAAATTCTGTTATGCAACCATGCATTTTCTATGGCTTCTGAGCTTGGATCATGCTAGAAATACTTCAAGAACAGCTTAGTTTCTAATCATTGCTAGTACTGGTAATTATAGAACAAATTCAGCCTGCTCATGGTTCATATTGAGATACTGTGTCAACAAACTGTGATCTATGGAATGCTTTTTGGATCACTCTCAAGTTCCTGAAGGACAGTGCAAAAACCAGGTCACAGTGTGCTAGGTTCTCCTGTTTCCAGCTGCTAAATCAAAAGAGGAAAAAAAAGGGGGTGGGGGGAGCAAAGATTCAGTGCATCTGTTCCTCAGAATCAACTGAATCCACTGAGGTTATTACTGCACAGATACTCTGCAGCTGAAAAAAAAGTCACAAGGTCTGTGTCGTTCCAACTGGAGACAACTTGTTCTCAATCCATTCCCTACTAAGAGTGTAGACAAGTTTATAAGATGAAAAGAAATCCAAAACACAAAACTAAGCAAACCTAGAGCTGCCTCATACTGTTTGTTCAGCCCGCTCCCTCATTTTTACCCAAATCCATGGTAAGACTAAGGCCATACAACCCTTCTGTTCTCTTGTTCAGGTCTGTATACCTCCACTCTATTCCAGTTAATGCCTGTGGTGTTTTTCTGCCCTGATCTTCCTCAAGCTAGCAGGATATTTTTAGCAATTCTCTTCTGATCTTTAGAATAGCCTTCACCTCCCTGCCTTGATACCCCTCATGCCTGCCTTGCATTAAGGATCCACTACAAGTTTATCACATTTCTTCTGAGGACCTAGAAATATTCTGATTTGATGTGAAACCTCAGATATGTGCAAGCTTTGCCGATGTAGGTCAATGGAGGGCAATGGAGCCCAAGTATTTCATTTGGAAAACCACTACAGCTGTAAGGACACAGGCAGGGAGAGCCCAGTAGGCTCACTTGGACCTAAGGGGCAATCAAGCCTTGGAGGAAGGTTACAACACTGATTAAAGAAACAAGAAAAGCCAGGAGGGAAAAGGAGGTGGAAGTCAATATGCCTTTCAGTGGTAAAGAGCACATGATTCATAGTAGAGTAACACCCTTCTGCAGAGAAAGCTCATGCAAGAAATACAGAATTACAGTGAAACTTAGTAATGAATTGGATGCAAGATATTCCTCAAAAACACTGAGACACTTTAGAACAAAAAATAAACTGGTAATTTCCAAGGCATATTTTTGAAATTTACAAATGGCCTAATTTTTGAAAGACTGGAGACAAGTTAAATATTCTGACTTCTACACTTTGATTTGCTTATCATCAACATAAAACAACTATTTCACCTCAAACAGGCTTTACACATCCTGATTTTAAAATAAAACATTCTTTTCCTCATTACCTTGGGAAATAAACAGAAAAAAATAGATTTAGTATTTAGTATTTTGTATTTAGTCACATTAAAGGCACCTCTTTTCAGGTATTGATAGTGTTTTCTGAAAGATAGTTCTTTCAGCCTGGGCACACAAAGAAAAAAATAAGACAGTATTTTTAGAAATGCTTGTCTGGAGAAAGACAGACAGGCAGAGCAAAACCACTGCACAACCTGATTAGGTAAAAAACATGACCTAAGCTCAACCTAAGACATTCTGTTCACGTGTCTCACAGGCTAAGTTAACAACAGGCATATCTGACACTGCACAAACGCTGCATGCCAAAGGCAGCCCAAGAGATTGAAATATATCCCCTCGCTGATGCAAGTTATTACAAGAATTAGACCGGCACTGAAGAGCTATTCCTGAGATCTGGCCTTGCTCATGGAAGGTTTTGAACACGTCAGCTAACTAGCTTTTACCTAACGCTTCCTGCAATGTACAGAGCTGAAGTTTGCTGAGCCTCTCCATGGAAAGCAGTGGGGAACTCAGCAGTTTCCTTTCACAGGAGCTTGCACCAACATTTTCACTCATTCGTATACAACGGGGTTACCCCTCCCCAACATCAAACAAGTCCAAAGCTCTGATAGTGCCAATGAATTCAGTGTTACCAAACTGCAGCTCTTTTTTCAAGGGAGAAGGGAATGCTTATACACAAGAACGTGATTATTCATTAAGTTGATGACAAAACCAGGAACTTACCCAAATAATGTCAAAGTTTTTTTTTTTTTTTTTAGTTAATAGGGTAGACATGCACATTTTAATTTTCAGCTTATGTTTAAGCCATAAGCAGAAACCCTGCATGTAATTGGGAAGCTTAGTGGGTAGGGAGAAGGAGAAAGGCAAGAAGAAAGAGGGCTGGATTTTTGCTTTCTGCAATTCGTGCAATCCCAAGCAGAATGAAAAGCAGAGTTTCTAGCAGGTCTTTCATTCAAGCCCACAACCCCAACTGTTCCTAGAAAAAGCCGTCAGTTGCAACACACTCCAGCATTTAGAGCCAATACCCACATTGCATGCAAACCATGACAGTTTAAAATTCAACACTGACTCTCCCTACAATTTATTTTAAAAATAAGAAGGACGGAGAACATCAAAGCCATCACAACAGCAGTAGGAAGACTTCTTCTTGCATTTTGTTTCAAGGCAAGTCCTTGGAAGGGAGGAAACACATGGCTCGCACCCATCCTCCTGCGGCCGCGGTGGCTGCGTGCGCTGCTTAGCAGGGTTCACGGACTGCGAGGGGCCCCGGCTCTGGGAGGCGCCGCGGTGACTCAGTGCTGACTCAGGGGACTCCCCGCGCGGCTTCCCCGGCCCGCGCACCCCCTGCCTTTTTTTTTTGAACTCTACAGGCTTAATTCCTAGGGGAGATGCGGGCCCGCAGCAAGCGGGTCGCTGTGCAAAGGTAAAGGCAGCAGCCGAGGAGTCCCTGGCAGCACCGCATGAGGACAAAACCCTGCCCGCTTCTCTCACCTCCCTGCCAGCCCCAGAGTTAAGGTTATCTTCACTATACATCTCATAATTAGTGTTGGCACTAAGTCACCTCAGTGGTGACGCAAATCAAGTTGGCCCTTGGCACAGGTGGCTGTCACTAAGCACTAAAATAAAACAAAGGACGTCTTGCATGGATACCTGAGATGCATTTTTTCACTGCCGATCGCCATCTAAGTAGATATTATTTCTGATGTTCTCATTTCTGAAATACCTCTAGTGTTTCTTCCTCTGGATGCGATGAGGGAACACTGATCACGCGTGTTACTTTTAGGTAACTTGCACGGACCTGAACACGATGTTTCTTAGGGGTCTACTCCTTATTCTGAGAAGATAAGGGCATCAAGGACCTTTGAAAGCCCTAAAGCATCATTGCTGAACACCTGGCAGCCGTGGAAGTGTTGATGCCCCAGGAAGGCTAGCCTGGGTTTCTGGGATGAGTAAAGCAGCATCCAGCTCTGCACTTCCGCAACAACTTCAATGCTATTTGACTTCTTCCTTTGCAGTTCTTCTTTCTGTGATACAGAGCTAACGGTGCTGTGTTTTCCAGCAGGTGTTGGGAAGCCCTGCATGAAAACCTGTCTGCCATCACCTTCCTGGGTGATTATAATTCGAAGGCCATGTCAGTACATTATTAAATTGTGATTGTAGCACTGGTTTGCAAGCTGTTGGGCTCTTTTGGTGTTTCAGTGCTGCAAGGGGAACCATCTGCTTTTACTCCACCTGCTTCCCTGAGAAACGCAACCTGAAGCACACAGACTCCAGAAAGAGAGGGAGGGACAGAGCTGTGTGCTCCCCTCAGAGCTGCCGAGGACACCCAGATGACGAGCAGAGAGGGTGAGAGCCCCTTGACAGAAGTGCAGCTCCCTACTTCCCCACTCCACTCCTGGGGAAAAGAAAATGCTGGGGATATGCTCAGCAGCATAAACCAAATTTCCCATATGCAGCCATTTCCTCAGAGGGCAACATATATTTTTATTTATTTTAAACCTTTCAAGAAAGGAGCATTTAGCAACACGTTTCTGGGCTCACAGATTGCTCCCGCTCCCTGCACACAGGGCAGAAGCGCAAGCCCAGCCAAATCCCTAGCTCAGGCTCCCGAAATCCAGATAAGACCAGTCAGATGGTGTTTATCCCCTGCGACTGCATCAGCAGCTGAGTCACTCTTCCTGTGCTGCCTTTGTTTCACATTAGGACATATGAAACTCATTGCCAGAAGTCATCACTACTGGGAAACTGCATACTGCTTTGTTGCTCTTGGCACCCACGTGATCATCGTTATTATAAAATAGCTACATAAGAGGGGAAAAAAACGCAGCAAGTGCCAAGTAACTCGCAGGAAGTGTGCGACGGAGGCGGGAGCTGCGCGGAGCTCCCAGCACTGCCTCGGGGCGCCCCTCGGCCGCCCGCGGCTCCCTCAGAGCTACGTGAGGGCCAGAGCGGCAGGGCACGGTGGAAGGAAATCCTGTACGGCAGAAATGAACCAGCTTTTCTCCACACAAAAGAAGAAAGGCACGAGAAGAGATACAGTCACCTGTCTTAAAGCCCAGGAAGCTGATGCCAGGCTAAAGAGTTTTCATACCCACAACATGTGACAGAGCTAGTGGTCATGCTCCCTCACCGCCTTTGTGGTCAACCCAAATCACTACCCCACAAAATCCAGGATTTTTATTTCACAACATGCCGTGAACACAAATAATTGGCAACTATTTAAATAAGATCGGTAAGACTCTTCATTGAAAAGTTCCTTAGATGGCAACGAGATTGTGGGCCTACAGAAGTAACAAGTAACCTCGAAAGAAGTTTCTAACTAATCAGTTGGCTTCTTCCATATCATCAGTCTTTGTAGGACACAGTATGACTCGTTCTCCCCTTTTCCCAAGATGCACAGAAGGCGAGAGCACTTGATTACCAACGGACTGCTCCAAAAGCTGCCTCTGAGCGTACGTGACCTGCTGTGACATTTCTGGCCATGCAGAGCTGTGCCTGCCAGGTTTGGCTGCTTCTATTTCTGAAAGTCGTCAGATTTCACAGAAGTCAGACTGCACTCCCCCTGCCTGCCCCCGCAAGCCAGACGGTCATGAAAGGGGATGGAGGGAAGGGCAGCAAGGAATAGGAAAAACGTATCACTGTCCCTCGATCCTTATATTCCAACTCTCAGCCTCTTTCTAAAACAGAACAGTTTTTAAATCCACAGTTACACACTTGCACTTCTTACTTCTGTCAAAAAGAAAAAAAAAAAGACAACAAAATTTAGACAGGCTCTGTAGTATATGAGTTTATACTTAAAAGGAATGATTTCCATGCTATAATGTTGGTGTTTCCTGATCCTAATTCATGCTTACTATCTACATATAGACAGATTGGTGAGTCATATTTGCACCTTTAAAAAGCCTATGAGGGATCTCACACCTCAGCAGTAAATGTCCAGAGTGGAAGTAGCACTCTTGCTTACCACATCAACATTTTATTAAAAATTTCAGAGGGAATGAAAGGATAAACAAAATTTTAGTTTCCTTCTATGAGGACTTAATAAATTGCCTTGTATTTTAAAATCTCTACCTTTTCCCATTAAGAATGACATCTGCAATCAAGTTTTCTGGCATGTTTTTTTGTTTTGTTTTGTTTTTTTGTTAACCATAAATTATTTTTAAGTGAAGACAGATCTGTACAGGCTATCCCCATGATGGACTTGATGTTTTGTTTTTCAAGGGACAAGTTTCACATTCTCATTAGTATTCTTATCTTTCACTTTTAAGGTGGTCTAAGCCCAGTGTTTTGAGACACATTTCCTCTGGAACATTCTGAAGAGTTCATCAGGAAAAGACACATCTAGTTAAAACTGCCTCAGAGCATCTTAAAAAAAGGATTTCTATGTAACTTCATTATCCTCTTTACTGGTAATCCCAAAGAAATCATAAGGAACATGGCCTTTGTCTCCGACACATTCCCCAGATCCCAAAAAACCACACAACAGGGATTATTTTGGTTTTAAGCTGCTACAGGAAGTATATCAACCAGTGGATTTTCCTTTACTTCAAGCAAGTTATAAAAGCATTCGAGGGAAACTAATCATAACACAGAGATTCCTGAAGCACTTTGGTTTTCTGATGCAACCTTTATGACTCATTTATCTGTTCTGCTTAAATTTTTTCTGTTTGTGAAAAGGGATAACAGAGCTTCCTAGGACTGTAAGTTTAAAGGACACTACAGGAGATACACATTGAGAGAACTAAACACACTTCTAGCATATCCCTGGTGGTTAGGGCACAAAACCCTTTAAAATCTCACCTTTTCTAGCCAGCTCTATCTTGATTACAGTCCAGTAGGCATCAAGCCTTTGGCTGCTTAGAGAGAGGAACAGTTAATCCTGAAACCAGATTAGTTTTAGGTGCCAAGCAATTCTGCCCTACCTCATGAACACATTTCTTATACAAGCCCAACATGCAAACTAGAAAGTTAGAGGTCAAAAAGGTTGTAGTAATACAGAAATATTGGACTTGGTTAGAATCCAGCTCTAGTTTTGGACCTGGCTGTTTCTCAGAGGTGTCTGGCACACTGAAAAAAAAATCCCACTCGCCCTCAAACACTTTGGTTCCCCACTCTAGCTCTCTCTGACATCCCACATTAGCTGTACCAACCACACTTGTAACACCAAACACAAGGACAGGTAATAACACTACAGCATTTTCAGCACTTTAAGTAAACGGGATACAGTGTCATTGGTCTTTCAAAGCTGCTTAAAGTCTGCATTTTCACATGCATTTACTCTAGTAACCCCCAAATCGGGGGTTAGCTCTTCATTCCTTCTAATATACACCCCAGTGCTCTACATGGCTACTTCCCTTGCATGAAGCTGATCCCTGTAAGTTCCACAACACAGAAAGCATTAGTTAAAAGGGGAAAAGCTTCAAATACCTAAATAGCTGGAGGTCTAAAAATAGCTTCCCAGTGCCAACTAATATAGTTGCTGCTAGGATCACTGCTCTAAGGTGCAGGAAAAGTGCTGAGCTTCACAGTGCATCTACAAATCTGCAGAAAGTCTACGTTAAATGAGTGCCAGGAAAGTCCTTAGAACACCTGCTAATTAGTTTCGGTACATTACCTAAGAAGACAAATGCCTACATTAAAGTGTTAGAACCAACCAGCAACGGATTGGATGTACACCAGAAGTAATACCTAGCAGCTTTAAGCAAAAGTCTTTGAAGTTGTGCAAAGTTACTTGGGACCTTCCCCAAAGTCTACTTCATTTAGTTTCTCAAATAAGAAAACCAGCAGGTAGGTTAAAATATAACTAGCAGAGCGACAAGAATTCTTATCATTGGGGATCAATGCCAATGGAAAAAAAAAAAGCAGCCCAAAGTAAATCTCATCAGCCCTGCAACGATGAAAATCTAATGCAGCAGCTGTTTGCCTCAGAACACTCTCTCAACACATTTTGATTTCACAGTCCTGAATTAATCTTTTCTGGAGAGCACATGAAGGGCAGTAAAAGCAGCAGCTTCATGCAAATTCAGTGGACTTTTTCTTCCCTTCTGACATAAGTTAGGGACTATTGTAGCACCAGCACTTTGCTTGTGACTCTGCTGTGGCCACACTCTTTGGGAAGGCAGAGCATAGATAAATGTGGGAATTGGCACAGTGAAGACCTGAAGTTATGAACTTGAAGCCTGATGATATCTGTGATGTTTACTAAGGAAAAGCAAATTAATAGGAAAGCACTTGTTTGCAAAGAGCATGCTTAACCTTTAAAACTCAAAATGCCATCCAATGCAAGAGCTTGGCTGGAGGCAAAGAATGATGTATTTATGTTTGTAAGGAGAACATCTATAAATATATTAGGAAAAAAAATGCCTTTATTCTGAAGATTTATGTATATGCACTGCTCTATGCCAAGAAGATCAAGTCATCAGAAAAGCTGACATCATTAAATTGGTGAAAATTCTTTGTTGCCATGCTGTAAACATTTCTTTTATGTAACTACTCCAGTATAATCAGAATTTGTTTGCATTTTAAATTGAAAAAAAGTCTACTTTTTCAATTCAATTCAATTTTCAATTCAAGCAATAAAAGCAGCTTTTTCTGACAGAACAGAGGCAGAGTGGATTGGTGATATCAGGATTATTATTCTTAAGGAATATATTTATTTTTTTCAACTTAGATCACTACATTTTCCCCTCATAACAAAGTACAATTTTATGTGGTACAGCTCTAAAAATTGTAAATAAACACAGTTTTCATGAAATTCAAGATAATAACATGAAAAAACAATATTGCAGTATTAACATTTTGTAGTACAGTGCTCATAAGTCTGCTGCAGTTTGTTAGCTCTCTCAATACTATAGCTTTAAATTAAAAATTTTTCACCTGGTTGCTCAAAGTCTAATAAAAATAATAATTAAAAACAGAGCAGCTAGACAGCAAAATGAGTATCGTCAGTCATCTCAGATGATGATAAAAAGCCTCACTTCTGTTAACTGTATGGAAGAAGTGCTTTTACTAAATTACATGTACCGTTCTGGTAAAGGCAGAGGGAATGGAAATCAGAGTCTTCAGTTGTAGCTTTATGGGCCTTAATAGTGCTCTGGAATATTTTGCTCGCACACATGCATAAAGCTTTTCCTTCAGGGTCTTCTGGATCCTCTGCTCCTAATTTCTTTGGTCTGCCAAGATTTTTGCATGAGATTAATCTCTTAAGATAACATAAGGTCTCACTTGAGACCCTTCATTGTGCACTAAAGGAAACAGAACCCACTTCTGCTAAGCAGAAAAGGCTTCAGTGTGAGATTCCCACAGTTGGGTAGGGGCAACCAGTGTAGAGCTGAAGGGGACAGGAGAGCAGCAGCACTGTGGGTCCAGCCTTTGCATTCACAGTATTCTCATTTTACGGGGTCGCTTTCAGCAGTGCTTTCATTTGCATTCATACATGTTCGCTGTATGATGAAAACCAATCTGAGACACTGGCCTACTAGTCTATTACAGAAAGCTCACCTCGAGAGAAGTACATGCAGAGAGATACACAGTGAAATCTTGTTGCTTTCCCTCCCAAGGAGACTCATACACATTTATTTGGTCATTTACAGAGACAGCAAACACTCGATTACTACAGAGATGAGTCAAGAAGAGAAGATAGAGATGATGATAACTGCAGCCTAAGCAAGTCTCCATTGCCATCATTAGCACTCCCAAAGAGAAAGGAATGCAATTTCTGAGGTAATTGAATCAGCTGCATATCATCGATGGATCTAAACTGAACAATCCCATGGTAAACTACAGGTTATTTGTTTCTCACTTACTGCTAACAGAGCTCACCATTTCATAAAGGGAAAACTCTTATGTAGGATCAGCACTCCTGAAATATGTGCCCAACCTGTTCCTTACAGCACTTCCCTGTCCTTAGGGAAAGGGCTTGAATGCTGAGCAAAGTTTCCTGTCTGCAGTTTAAATTCATTGCTTTGTGCATTTTAGAGAACAGACTTCTCTCCTTCCCTCACCTCTGAAAGGCTTTTCTAAAGTCTCCGAGAGCTCTCTCTCTTTCTCTGTTATATGCACATATTAAAATTATTATTTGTTCTGAAGATCATTTCTTCTAGATTTTGACCAGCTTGCTATTTACTTGGCCCTCTTACAATCATTCTTTTTCCACACAGATTGTTTCACCTTACTTTCACGAGCCATCTTCTATTTCATTCCTGGTAGACTGCTTGCTTTTTCATCCAAAAGGCTCCTTTGACTTATGAAGCCTGTGCTACACAGTCACTCCTGAATCCACGTTAGCAAAAGCTGTACTTGCTCAGTTGCTCTTCAACCCATCTTTGAAGAGATGATGATTCCTAATGAGAGGTAGCACTCTGCACTTGTCCTTTTTGACTAGTTTTCACCAACTTGTCCAGATCAGTTTTAATTCTAAGCTTGTCTTCACATTCCCTTCCAGCTTAGTGTTACTTACCTATAAATGTAATGCCAGTAGTGTTACTTACTTATAAATGTAATGCCAGTGCCCTGGCATATTAATGACACCCAAGTCATTAAAATAGTGAATCAAAACGACTAAAACTCCCATACACAGGTCATATTCACTGACACCAAGCCACTGAATTCTGAGCATGGTTTGCCCACTAGCACTGAGCCCAGCCTGCAGCCCAGACAGCTCCCTGGCCAAAAAGTACCAGGTGAAGCAACACAACTGCTTTTTTTTTTTTTTTTTTTGCTTACTCTTCATTAAGACTGCTGTATTTGCAAAGAACAAAATTAAATTCGACGTGGTTTGTCCTTGACAAGGCTGCTGGCTCTTTTTCATATCCTTGTTACCTTCCAGATACTTATACAAACTATATTTGTCTAGTGTTTCTGCGGAAATATATACTAAGTAGCAGCAATGTTCGCCAGCTATAGCTACTCTGAATTGTAAGTCTTTCAGATGCTTGTGGCCACACAGTTTAATAGGTAAATAGATGGCCCCTCTTTCCAAAGTCACCTCCTTTCAGAAACTAAAGGAACTCTACATTCCTTAGGCTTTCTCAAGCAGCAGGTTTTATTAGGCAATTGTAACGGTCTTCTGGTTGGTCTAAATCCATGCCATCTTGCTCATGGAAAGGAGTAAGAATGAAATAAAGAGATGATGACAGCTGCTTATAGGAAAGAACTCTATGGTAACTGATACCATTTGCTAACATTTAAGGCTAGAATTAGTAACTGCTTCTATCTTCTGCACAGATAATATTACTCCTTAAATAATGTCTGTAAGGAGTTAAGCAAGGACTGAATGGGAGAACAATATAGAAATTTCTTCTCATGTGGGAATATGCCAACTCTCACCTTCATTCACAGACCTAGGAAGATAGCTGTCTCCAAAATTCATTTCAGTGGAATCAGTTAGAAGTGAGCATACAAGCTTTTGCACATAGGAGGAATTTTTCCTCAGAAACTTTCTAACACAACCAACTAAAATAAATCTTTGATTTTTCAAGTCATTTTTTCCCCGAGCTTAGTCTGTCTTCACTACACCACTTCACTGATCATTTTCCAGCTGTGTTCACATCGGTACTGTCTATCCAGACTTTCCACAGTGATGAGAAGCCTGCTTTCCACAAAGACTAGGAGAAATGGTTTGGCTGAGAACGAAACCAGCTCTCCATATAATAACAGTGCAAATAACTAATCAGGAATTTGGTGTTCTCAAGTGATGCTGAATGGACAAACTTATCCAATTGGAGTAAACTTAAGCCAAATGCTGCCTGGAGCAAGAATCTTGGAGGAGAGAGGAAACAGAAGAAGGGGACATCTGTTATCGCCATGCCAAATACACAGGGGTTCTCTCGAGTGAGACACAGAAGCTTCATGTTCCAGTATCTCCCCACAAACTGTTGTGACAAAAGGGACAGCACTTTTCATGAGTCAGAAGGGGAAACCTGGAAGAACAGCAGAATCCAACTATGCTCATAATTTGCATCTTGAAAATAATTATTTTGAGTTTTTTCAAAAAAAGGAGGCAAAAGGAGAGCAGAACCCCCAGCCGCAGCCAGTGCTACATTTCAAGTGCAGAATGTCATTTCACCACACCTCTTGGTTTTATTTATGTTTGAAGACCTGTTGCCACCAACACCTCTTTACAGGGCCCCAGCAAAGCTGCATGGAGCCACTCAAGCATGCCGGCCGCGTGGCAGCTACCGGCACGCACTGCTGCTGGAGGCAGGCAGGTAGCTCCATCCTGCGCCGTGCGCTCACCTTTCAGGTGCCGTGTGAGGCCATCACCCCATATATTTTTTTTAATGCTAGTTGTGATTTACTCAAGGAAATCAACTAAAGCTTTGAGCTTTTACATCCTTAGCTCAACACTGGTTTTCTATGTGAGGTATAGAAAGGTGCAGAGCTGTCCACCATCTTCAGGAGAGGTGTCAATGTTTGGGCTCCATTTCCTTCAGTCAAAATGGTGATGAGTGCAGTTAAATGATCCCTGGGAATTAACTAAATCTGATTGCCAACACAGGTGTGAAAGTGATGTGAGTAAGTAAGCAGTTTGCTTCTTTCCCATTTTCTTTTAACCTATAGACATATAGATGCATAAGGAATAGGAATGACAGAAAAAAAATCATCCAAGATAACTTTTGGGTGAAAAAAAAAGAAAAAGAAATCAGCTACATAAAAATATAATACTTTGTTAGTTTTAGTAGCTGCTGGCAGTTACCTACAGCTGACAAATTGTTTTTTTGTTCCACTAAATTATGGTAAAATATCTTTGCTGAATTCACTGCAGGAAATTTTAGAATTGAGAATAAAAGAGTTTTGTTTGTCCCTGTTTCTTTATGCTCTCATACTTTTTAAGGGGGATATTGGATTGAGGAGAACTTCTGGAATCAATTATGCTTGTCCTTACAGCTCTAAAGAAGGAACAGTTCCCCGCTCAGGGCTGCATCTCAGTGAGGACTCCTTGAGCTCCCAGAGCCAGGCAAATTGCAAACACAACTCTTGACTTCCCAGGCTTACAAAGTCTTTTTCCAGAATTCTAGGTGATCCAAAGAAACCAAAGGCAGAATATGCCAGCAGATGATTTGCATCTTTTGGTTTTGTTTATGATAGAAGCTCAGTACGCCTTCCTAAGTTCACCAGAAGCGACCCGCTTTGCATTCTGCCATTGGGATGTCTGCCAAGCTAACTCTTACACACAAGCACACAACAGCAGCAGCAGCAGAAGCAGCAAACCCTGGCTGTGAACTGCAGGAACATGTTCTTTGTAAACAAGTGAAGGAAGCAAGAGGCCTGTCCGCCTAGATGGTATCAGCCACAGTCAACAGGACAAGCTAGCAGCAGCTCTGGACTCTCATTTGCAACTGGTGTTTTCCTGACAAGAACTCTCCTCAGCACCAACTCTCCCAAGTAGTTCATAGTCGCCCATGAAATCACGGACACATTTCTTCCAAATGGTGCTTCACCATTTGCATTAACAGAGCCTGAGCACCAAGGCAAAGTACAATGAGTGTTACAAAACCCCCAGATATCTGAAAGGCTCTTCCTGCCCATCATCTATGAGCAGTCTCTGGTGACGGGGAGCAATCCTGCCTGCAACACAGGCTTACCACACCAAACTCCAGAGAAACTAGTCACCTTCTTCATATATTTCTACACGATTGGACTGTTCTTTACCCCATTTCCTCATCCTCAAGATGTAAAGCAGTGGCCCTAACCTAATGATGCCTTGAACTTATTAAACAACTCTCTCCAGCCCTCCAAAAAGCCAGAGACTTCATGGCAGTACCAAATGCCCTGGTTGGCCTTTAGCCCTTCTTGCACGAGATAGATGCTGACACTAGTTCCCCAAATGTTGGCAACATACAACCACAGTGAAGGAAGTGAAAAAAGCAGTGATGTTGACCCACACTTTGGGAAGACCCACGTTCATCTGAGAAGGATTCATCTGGAAAGAGGAAGCAAGCTCCTGTGCTGAAGCAACAGCGAGATGCCCTGTGACTTTTCTGGATCTTTTTAAAGATCCACGCAGTTCAGGGAGTTATTAGTTCACTATTAACCAGCAACACTGGACAGGCCTGTCGTATTTTAAATAGTGATGAAATTTTGAGAGGGAGGAGCAGGACCTTCTTTTGACAAAGTCCAAATGCATTTCATTTGATAGCTTTGCAGTACTGGAATGACTTGTTTGTACTGGAATACAACAGAGATACAAAAGTACCTTCGTAGGGTGCTTATACAAGATACTTGTTTCAATTAAGGAGCCTGATACTGCCTTGTGATTTCTTGGTTAAATATGATGACTGTCCTATGCAGCTAGTTGGCAATCACGTGATAATTTTTCCATTCTAAATGACTAATGGGAATTTGAACATAGCACATGTGTTTGCCTGAGTTTGCTTAATGTTGAGCAATTGCAAAACATTTGTGGATTTAGCCTTTAATATATTGATTTTTCTTGTTAGGTTTTTGCTATCCAAAGCAAGCAAAAAAAAAAAAAAAGTTACAAAACAGCAGTGGCCTGGTCATCTCCAAGGTACAGAGAGATCTCACACTCCTCATAAGCTTCACAGGGAGCTTGTTATGATTCTCCAAGAGAAAGGAAAATCAGGACATGACTCGTTTTCCATGTTCCAGCTACCACTTAACCACAAAGTGGAATTCAATAGGATATTCATTACTGAGGTACAAGTCAGCTATGCCAATCCACTGATAGGAGTGGTATTTTTTTCCATATTCTCACAACAAAGTATGTTGGAAGCCTTAACATGAGAATCATGTTTGTACCTGAAATGATCTGCAATTTCTGTGAGGGGAGGTGAAACACTGAAGCAGTGAGGCTGCTTCTCACTCTCCAGAAGAGGCTCTTCTGCAGGAAGGCTGGCTTTTCTCTTCGCAAAAGCTTCCAAGAATTTGGCTGCATGTTGATAACTTCCTGACAGTGTCTGAGGAGTTTTGCAGCTTGAAAACAGAAATGCAGATACGTACACACTGCTTTGGATCATCCAGACAATAGATGAAATCGTTTTCTGCATTCTCTTATATGAGGTCTATTGGGAGAGAGAATCTCTTATGTGGATGAGAAGACACTTCGAATGCACATCCCTAAAACTTGCCAACTTTGGAAGTCAGAATTGCTGCACTATGATCACAAATAAGACAAAAATACTACTTTATAACATACAAGTTTTGCCTTAAATTATACAGTTCAGGCCTGCAAATAACTGGCCAGTGACAGCTTCAAGGATAGCTAAAGTAAAAACTATATTTAATGCAAAAGCCCACTGACAGTGTTGTGAATTTTCTAAGGAGTGGGAAGAGAAAAGTCAATCCATGGGATTTTACAAACTAAAAACTAAAAAATTATTTGCCTTTCTACCATATCTGAAGTTTGACAGACTTATAAAACCATAAAAAGGAGTCCTTTTTCATTTAGTGTGCTGATGTCTAGGAAGAAAAGAGAGTAGGCACTGAAGCACGTCACTGCGATAGGATACAGTAGCTCCAGTGTCCCAGTCTGAGTAGGCTTTCTGTGTGAGATACAGAAAACCCAGTGAATCCTTTCTTTGTTCTTCTGCTCCCTAGTGTGTGCCAGCACAAGATGTATCAAAAACTTTTGTATGATTTTGACTCCCATGGGCTCAAACCCATAAAGGGCCACATGGTGAGCGAGTGGGATTTGGAGCACTGGTCGTTGCTGTAGGACTGCCCTTAAGTTGCAAAACGGCGAGAGGAAAGATCTTGCTGAAGGCTTTGGGGGAAGGTAAGTGGTGAGCAGTGTTCTCCACGATTCCTTCATAGTCCACTGATGTGAGCCCTCTCTGATCCTCCTCCTAACTTGTGATGAAGGTCACTGTCTCCGGGCAGAAGGAGGTTCATCCCACTCCTAACGGACTTCTTTAAAAGTCTAATCAAAGCCAAAGGATTTTGGAAAATACACAAAGATGTGATACACATACATGTTCAGACTTGACCTTAAAGGCTGCATTAAAGTAAGAAAAAAAATCTATAAGTAACACTTCATTTAAATTTAGATCCCCCCCTTCAAGGTGAACCTTCCTCAAAGTTTCTGGTTCACCTTGGACACTTCTAAAGTATCGAATATCTGTTATGTGCAGGATGACTCACAAACAGAAGAGACTCTGGCCCACAGTACAGAAGAGCAAGAGATGTTTCATGTGGAGCCACGCTACTCGACTAACTTGCCATTTCATTTCCCATCAAAAATAATTTGGGAGGCTGGATGAGAGAAGTGCTACAATGACCTTATACCAAATCAGTGACACCTCTTCTAGGTGAAGTTTCCAGAGATTTGTTGATTAATCATTTAGGAAAGGACAATCTAGCTCTGTGGACAGGCTCTGAGCAGCCACCAACCTTCACCTTACATTTCATGCTAAAGGGTTAATAACCTTCCCAGCTCAACCAAGCTGGTGACGACACACCGGGGACACACGGAGACTATCCCACGTGCAGTAAATGCCGGAGCTAAGAGGGCTATGATAGCAGACGTTCAGAAAAAAATAGATTCATGTTATAAGCTCCAAATAAAATATACTGGCCAGGATGGGTGGTTTGGCAGACATTTACAAAAATGTTTTATTGTTGACAATAATTTCATATTGTTAATTAAAAAAAGAGGCCTGCCATCTATTTAAACTATTTAAATAAAAACTAAACAGGTTTAGTCATTTCATATTTTCTGCAGGCCATTCCAGACAAACCCATTTCTTTGCTTCCCCCATCTCCTCCCCTACCCTCTTAAAAGGAGAAAAGAAAAGAAAAAGAAATCACACTGACAGCTTTAGCAATTTGGAAAAAGTAAGCATTTTCCAAGCTCCCGGGGACAGATTCTACTCTCCAAGCTGGGAAAAATGCAATGACTTAACGATTATTTCAGCTCAGTGCCCTAATAACTGAGAACAAAATTTAGCTCCTGCTGTTTTGTGTTGCTGAAAGAAAATTGTCCCCTGGTCTTGTTTATTCTTAAAAAGTTAAAAGGAAGTTGAGGCTTATTTCTAAAAGTTGGCCAAGATAGCTCAAATTTGAAAATTGTGTTTCCAAATAGTATTGCCATTAAACTGTGGGATTCGTGGAGAGCCAATAGCAAAACTAAGCCCTAAATCAAAACACAAATTTGTTTAGCAATGTTCTAGCCTGATACAACACCCAGTGTCAAGTAATTAACCCTAAGCCCTTTCAGCAGTTTACAGTTTTGCAGCACAAAATTATTGGGGTGAAAAATATTAGGATATAATCATGCTGAAAGTTCGCATACTGATTTAAAACCCATATTTACTACAAAACCCTGGAAATCTTTACCCATGCTGATCTTGGTCACAGTAGTATCTACACATTGAAATGAGAACTATTCTTGAGTAGAAATTGCAAGTGACACCCTTTCTCACCATTTACAAGAGGATATAAAATAAGGGAAGGGCTCCTTCTGCCCACAGAAAACATGTTTTATTTTAACATTATACATAAACTATTATTAATATTTTAATCTCAAGATACTAAAAGATAATGTTTGGATAGCTAAGTTATTTGAAAACAAGCACACAGAACATATTTCAGTATCTACTGTATGGAGACTTTGCTCCTTTCTCCTCATTCTATCTAAGGACTCAATTTCTTGTGGCTAGATTCGGCATGTGCAGTCTATGGAAGCAGCTTGTTGCTTTTACTGCCTTTAAGAAACCCACGCAGGTCTCCAGGCTTAGAGTATTTTGCTTTTTCATATATCTTCTAATGAAAAAAAAAAAAAAACACAAAAAGGAGTATCCAGTGTTAGGTTCTTACATCCATTTAGACACTGGCTGGCTTGCAGAAGCGCCCACATCTCCAGCTTGTCCATCACTTACCCTCACCTATGAGTACCTATTGCTCGGCCTGAGCATCCTGTGTGTTCCCAACAGCACTTCCAGAGCACAGTCAAAGCTGCCCATGACTGAGCAGTGTTACGTTGAGAAATGGCACCAAGTGTTACCAGAGATGAGTCTTGTGAACCTCTGCTGATCCTGCTGAACTTCTTCCTGGCCCCATGATGGTCCAAACCAGTATAAAATGAAATAGAATTTAACTGTGCACATAAAATTGTGCCTTCAGTATCAATACATCTATTCACCTGTCAGTTTCTGTCTCCTAAGAGATACAATTCAATGTTTCTTAATTCACATTGCTTTGATTCCCACCCTGTGGCGTGGCATCACCACACTCAAATACAGCTTTTAGCAAAACTTAGTTTCATCAGTGAAGCTTAAAACCGCTTCTCTGAAGACTGATAAGCCAATTTACCCACTCCTGCCCAGACCGGACCTCTTCAGAAGCCAGCAACTACAATAACCTGCTTCCCTCAGGAATATCACTGACAACTTCAGCATGGCTGAAACCCTGCTTTGGAGAACAAGTCCAAAGCTGACATCTGTCCACGGTGAAACTTGATCAATGAAACTGTCCTTGCTCATGTAGAAAGTTGAAGTATGGGCACAGGAGACAGAAAAAATCTGTTTCTGACAATCTTGGAATACAGATTTCTGGGAAAGAGAAATATATACACACACACATACATATATATCTATATCTTTGCTTCTGGCCTAGTGAATATAAGTACTCGAGTCAAGAAGAGCCTACAAGACTGACTAGACAGCTGCCAAGCCCTAGGTCCTTTCTTCAGGAGGCTGGCACAGGTAGAGGCCTACTGGACCAAAAACTACCATCACCACCACCCAGTGCCAGGCATGCACCTCTGCTGGATGCCGAGGAGGAGGAAAAGGCCAGCAGGGCAGAAACTGCTGTCTTTAATGTGGGAGCAGGAGGAGTCTGTGTTCAGCCATACCAAACTCTCATCAGTAGCAGAGGCCAATTTTTTCCAGGTTTCTGCTGAAAGGCAGAAGAAGAAGCAATAGAAGGTGAAACAGCTCCTGCGGCAGCAGAGGACAGTCACCAGCTCCTAACAGGATCCTGGAGCTAATGACTTGGCAAGGAGTGTCTTGTGTAACATGATTTACCACTACATTTCCACATCTCCAAGCTCCAAGAGACAACCACTCAGCACTGAACGTTACTGTAAGTTTACAGATCACCAAGTACCCTGTGAAGCTTTTGTAGATTATTCTCGAGCACAGGAGTTGGATTTGTGTTACTATGAGAGCAGTTCTCTCAAACACACGTAGTACGCATCTGTTCCGAAACAAGATGCATTACCGGTGTACAAGTATGCAGGGACATAGTATTTTTACATAAAATAATCTGGCACTATGAAAGCCATTAGAGTCAGGAGTTGCAGTAAAGACACATCCAAGTTCTCTCTAAAACAACAGAAAGCGAATAAAATGCTACAAGTACAGTCATCATCGCTAGACCTATCCGTCCTTGAGTCCAAAGTGAACAGGGAGATTTGAAAACGGTACAGTTGAACTGCAAGCTACAAAGACATTAGAAATGCTTGTCACAGGAATGCTTTGGGTCTGCTCCTAATGCGCCTCGCATGAGCACTTGGCACTCAATGCATGTGCTGACACCCAGAAAGGAGCCCTTGGCACCCTCGGGATTTGTGTGGGAAGGCAATTGTACAACAGGGCAAGTTTGCTGCCCGCCCAAGTCGGAGCTGGCAAGGATAAGGGCTAAGAGCAGCTCCAGAGTGTGGATCCTCGCTCCTCCCAGCGCAGTGGTGCCCTGAGGAGTGAGCGCACAGACGAGTCCAGGAGACAGGGCAGAGCGATGCCTTAACTGCTGCCTCCCCTCTGCCTGGCTGCAGACCCACAACTTCTCCCGCAGTAGAGGATTAACTTACTGGAAAGCAATTTTGCCACCTAAGCTATTCCCCAAGAATCCCACCGCCCCACAGGTCTACCTTGGCATCTCTTTCCACACTTTGCTCATTTTCTTTCCATTCCACTTCTTCAGTACACTTCCCAAATTCCTCTTTCACCCTTATGCACTCCATTACAAATTTTGCTCTCATAGGATGTCATGATGAAAGTTATCTGCTCTTCTTATTCTTTCATGCAGAGCTAACATGTTCAGGTTTCTAAGCTCTGGAGCATGAGAAACACGTTGTGCCCTGGGACAGGGGATCTCAGAGTTTCCACATTTTTTTAATGCTTATGGCATAACCTGAAACTGCTTCTGGCCTTTTCATTCCTGATAATTTACAAAAGTGAATGAGAGTCCATAGTAAGGAAAGCATTATCTTCATGTACAACATGGTCAGTGAGACTCTGGAGACATTTGTGTCCTAGAAGGATCAGCTTCCCATGGGGGATCTGGAGAGCAGGGTGGCACCGCTGGCTGCGCGGCCGGGCAGCGGGAACACCACTCTGCTCTGTAGGAAACTGTTCATCAACCGACCTCCCCACCTCTGTGGGCGTGCGTTACTCAGATGTGTTCGCCATCAGCTTATGCAGACATGTTTCAGTCTAAGCCTTGTTCACAAAGACTTGGCTTTGACCCGCTTTTGGGGGAGTACAGCTGTCACTGAAACTGTAGCTCTAACTCTGCTTGCAAATTGTCTGCAGTTTTGGACTAACTACCTTTGGGTTAGGATTTCCTCCTATTCAGATCCCTTGCACAACTGTTTTTCCGCTTCAGATCAGGCACTGAAGTCTTGCACATTCCTCTGCTTAGCAGACTGTGAAGCCAGTGCACTGCACTCCTACTACAGCAGAGTCCTCCAGATCTTGGACTACACACGTACTGTTAGATGTACATGTGTAGTTAACCTGGAAAATTAGGCTCTTCAGTACAGCTGACTCACACATCTCATATGCCAAATTAAAAAAAAAAGTAATATCAAATGGCTCATGGGCAGCTTATTTAATTTGTTTATCCGTGGTCCTTCTCTTGCTTGCATGGTTATTACCTCTTATGTAGCAACCTAACTTCCTGCAGTAACAAAAACAATTCTTGGAAGATTTCTTAATAACTATAAATTAATGAAAAAAAAACTCCTCACACAAAATCTGCACACTGAGATCTGAACTCCAATATGAGTCCTGGTGCTTTCTTTTCTTCCCCCACAGGAAATAAAAACATTCTGTTTTAAAGACAAAAACATAGCATGCGACAAATGAATAAGCCTTATATGCCCAACACATCTGCAAGTTTCGCAGCTTGCATTCACAAGGTCCCATGTATATGTTTTTGAAATGGTTCACTTAAAGATTCTCAGGATCACTTGGTAACCTACCCTAAAACAGAAAGGAGGAGTAGATGTGGATACTATTGTAACTGGAGCCACCAGCATTCTCACATACACAGGGGGCTAGAAGACCTTCGTGAGGTGAAGGGCCACCCAATGCACTGTGCCAATGCAGGCTACATTTCACATAGCAAACAGACAATCATAAATACTAGAAGAGAAGAGTAGTAGCATTTGGTATTCCTTTTGGGTCCTGTAACACAAAGCACACAACGGAGTAGGGAAAAAAAGGAAAAACCAACCAAACAACCAAACACCCACAAAAACAGTCCTCCAGCAAACAGCTTGGAGCAGATGACATTTTTCCTGTAAGCTTGAAGGCAAGAATCGCTAAGTCCACAGTGCCAAGTATCTGAATTGAGATTGTTTCTAGAGACTCTTATCATCTGCTGCCCTGATGTGGGCCAACAGGCCGCAGAGACCACCTTCCCCCCAAGATGAGACTGACCAAAGCTGAAGGAGCTCCCTGCACGCGGCCCTCTCCAGCCTTCCCTAGCACAGCGCTAGCTCCATGAAGGGAGGTCTGTGCCGCAGTAACCGAGCAGCTCAGTCCCCTAAAGCTGGGCCTTTTGTTATCACCAGAATTTATCCTGGCTTTTGCTATCCAATCTGACACTACAATATACCTTCCTCCAGAAGTAAAATAACAACAACAAAAAAGCAAACAAAGTTAAAAAAAAAAATCCACCCTTTTGGATTCACTGTGGACTCTGCCCAAACAGGAAGAAATCTGTCTGCCTATGGCTTAAGCTTTTTTTTTTTTCTTCTTCTTCTTCTTCTATCTAATATTTTGTTCCAGGCTCACATTTTACTACTTTTTTATTCTGAGGAAGAAAAAAAAAACACACACACACTTCTTCAGGCTGTACATCTCCAACAGCTTTCCTCCTATATAAATACCCTGACATACTCTGTTTACTGTAAATTCCTAAAGCAGAATGCAGATAAATTAACACACACACACACACACACATAGGAGTGGAGCTGTATGTTACATCTTCAGCCCCCTTAGAAATGACCTGCCTTCCTTTCCAGCGGCTGGAGGGAGGTCCTCCTTTTAGCGGTGGAACTACTTTAATTTTTAATGAAAACAATTTTCATTATCTAGTAACATTGGTAAGCACAGTTTTGGCGTTCAGGCTTGAACTTTTTCCCATGTACCAACACACAGATGCACATTTTGATTTTGTTAAGTTGCTTTAGTATCTGGGATCGCATCCTTTCACTCCCTCCTTCCCCATAGGGTCCCAGTCAGACATGGTGGGAGTTCCAGGTTTCCCACATCCATGGCCCCACTGAAGGGCTGATTCGGCCTTTCGGTGACCCGCACAGAAGCGGCTCAGGTGTTTCCTGAGGCAGGGAAGCCTGCGGTTCGGGCTCTCGGATGCAAGCACAGAGCTAAGCTGGAATCTTTCTGGTTCCTTGCTCAGGCAGGTAGTGCGGGTGCGGGCGCGGGGAGTCAGCTGGGCTGCTGCCTGCTCGAGACCGTGGCTGATGCCACCTCTTCCCTCAGCCGACGAGGGAAGCCTCCTGTTAAACACCTACACTGTGGAAGCATTTGTCTGAGAGGTGTTTACACAAGCCTGTTTTTGAAACACCCTGGGTAAACTTTACCTTTGCTCTCCCCGTGCGTGTGCTGCGTGGGCCTTACCGGGCAGCGGGTTTGCTCCTGGCCTGCAGTGGAGCAAGAGCCCCGCTGACGCGGCGCCCACTGCGCCTCCACCACCACATCCCGGCGCAGCGGAGCACAGGGACACCCCACACAGCAACCTGCCCTAGCACAAAAGTCACGTACGGTCCAACTTCAGATAAGCGGGCAAGCGCCGTTCCTGGATGCCAGGGGCATTTTGAGATTAGCCATAGCCAACCAAGCTGTTTGGGCTGTTAACATGAAATTGAAAGCTACCCCCTTCCCCCCCACAGTGTTTTTCAAAAAAAAAGAAACTGAATGTGTTAATGTTAGAAGGATATCCTAACCAGAAACAGCAGACACATCCTGCTGCTATTGCTGGGCAGCTTGACTGGGGCTCAGCAAAGAGTGATGTAGCCTGCAAGCTTCTCCCAAGCCAGCGAGCCACCAGAAACAGCTCCCTACACGCCATAAACATTATTAAAATCTTTTAGGTATTAATAATCCAGCCAATCCCTTGCCCCTCATACTGTTCCTTCCAGGACAGAGTTTGCTATTGTTAGCAACACCTTTTTTTTTTTTTTTTGTATACATGTTACACATCAGGTTCATGATTAGAACAGTAGGGAAGCATTAAATAAACAATACTGTGCAGCAGGGTTTTTTTGTTTTTTTTTCGGCCAGAAGTATTATTGTTATTCTCCCCCATGGACTACATTTGTTTTGTTGGTTTTTTTTTTTTTTTTTTTTTTTTTAATTTTTTTTCTTTTTTTGTATTTTTGTTTGTTTTTTTTTTTTTTTTTCCTTAAAACATCTAAACAATGTAAGCATTCCTGGAAAGTATTTATGTATTTCTGTTTTACGCACTTCCTCCTTTTAAGTGCTTCGGTCTTGCCTTGGACTTTCCCTGCACTCCCAGGTCAGCGTGCATGCAGCACTGGTCAGGCACTTTACAGGAAAAACAAACCCAGTCACAATCTCAGTTCCTACATTTTTTTTTTCTAGTGCAGCTGCTAAATCCTGACACTTGTTCACATGCCCCCAAAGCTTGGACAACCCCATTCATGTCACTCCTCTGGAGACTTCCCAGCCACCACCAAACCTTCCCTCCCCGCACATTTGAGTTCACACGTAGAGGCCCCTTTCCTTCCCAGCGCTGAACACAGCTACACGCTCACACCCTCTCTCCCAGGTGTTAAATCCACACTGGTGCCAGCTTCTCGAGCGAGGCCCCGCCGGGGAGGCCGCACGCACAGTGCAGCCCTCAGCCCGTGAGAGCGCGCGGGCCTCGTGCTCGGGACGCCGCCGAGAGCCGCCCCGGCGCCGTGCCGCCCTCGCACTGCACAGTGCCCAGGCGCGGTATGAACACAGGGCCTGATGTCCCTTCCGGCACAGCCTGCAATTCCCTTTGGCAGAGGCCACCCAACACCCTCGCTGCAGGGCAGTCGTTAACCCTGCCGTCAGGGACGGCTACCAGAGGATTCACCCAAGGGAACAGTTTCCCTGCGGATCCTCACTGCTCTTTCCAGCGTGCTACAAGCACTGCCGAGCTATCCAGGAGCGTCTTGGGGCAGCTCGGACCAAGCAGGACTTAAACCACTATGTGTTCCAGGGAGAAAGTCCAAAGGTTTCAGCTGGCATTTTGGAGACCACACCAGAATCCCATCCAGACCCCATTTTAGGCACCTAACACTTTTTTTGGCCTAGCCAAGGCCATCTTGCCCAGACTGCAGCCTGGCCCACTGCCACAATACGCAGTCTGGCGAAGCCAGAGCTGGTGGCGGAAAGCACAAGCTAATACAAACACAACTCTCCCCATTCTTTCAGAAAGTATTGTGTTTTTAACGAAAATCCCAGCTTTTGGTTTCTATCTTCCTCCCTCGCCACCTTTCTCGGGGGGAGAAGGTTTCTCTTTCATCAGCTTCATGCATACTGTTTCCCATCAGGAAATGTCTATGCGGCAGACACTTCGGAGCAGTGTTTCTCAGAACAGGGGTTGCCTGGGATTTCACAGAGCATTATCAGAGTTTTAAGTTTCCCCTAAATAGCTAAAGCGTAACTGAAGATGGTTAAATTTAATCCAGTTTGTTGCAATATTGCAAGACGACTTTTGCTTTTCCTAGCAACTGTTAGTAAAAGAAGGATAAAGCAGCAAAGAAGCATTGCCAGAAAACAGCTGATTTAAGCCATGGTATCTGCAATGACAGGAGAAATATGAGAACATTTAAGAACATTAATAAAAATATCAGTAGTTAGTGGTTAGAAACAAAGCACCTCCATCTAGCCATTATTGAGGACATGTCTAGCTTTGGGGGAATGGCAAAAACTGATAATTACTTTCTACCAAGTTTTTTGCCATTCTATGGTGTTTGACATCAGCAGGATCAAACACTGGACAAACAGTGAAAAAGAACAGAGACTTTTACAGCCTTCTGAGTAGCAGCTGCTTTATCAAATGTCTTTGCTTCTTAGTACACTTTACCAAAATCAAAAAGTATTTGAATACTTCTGGCATTATGAATTATTAACTAATTAGTATGCCTAACTTGTCACTCAAAATATAGTTTATGAATTGTTTTGCATTACTTAGCTAATCCCTGACTTCCTGGTGTTTATTTTCCACAGTGTGGTAGAAAAGAGGTCAAGGTACACGGTACAATTATGATTTATTGATTTTTACTGTGGAAGGGTAACAGTCTTCTTGGCAAGACTTTACTTTTCAAGTGACTTAAAAGAAAAGCTATTAGGCAATGACTAATATTATAGCTCTAATTTAACATGATTAAATGGCTGTACTGTATTTGGCAGCAACTGGTACAGTTTGAGAAGCAAGGAATCAATTAAAGAAGGATGGAAAGTCTAATTGAGACAGAGAGGAAACCCCATTACTTTTGTTTGAATGTGGACTTGGATAGAGTTTGTAGTTTCTTTCAATCTGATAGAAAATTCATCGTGTCACATCACTATTTTTATTTTTAATCTTTAGCCTAAATATTAAAAGTAACTGGAACTCCAAGTCATCAAATCGCCCTTTTCAAATTACTTTGCATTTAGACCATTAAGGATGCATTGCATGCTGATTTTCATAGTGTGCTCTATGGAAATCTTTAATGACTTTCATCCTTCCCACTGATGAAGGACAGTTTCATGGGGTCTCTGCAGAAAAAAAGCTGTAATTTCAGGTGTTTGTGTACTGGCAGTCTTCTTTAAACCTCATTACATGAACATGTTATGTTCATCTTTCACAAACATCACAGGAACTGCAAATATCAAAGGAATCAATACTCCTGCCAAGGCTTCTCTGTTACATTTCAACAGCACCAGTTGCTTCTAGGGGCTTTCTTCGATCACAGAAATCTACCAACCCAGCACTCAAGAGGCACTTGCTCATAAAAAAGTCTTTAAGGAGGAGCACTTGAGTAGGGAACACAGAGTAGTACACGTTTTTGAAATGCTGGAGGAATTGTGTTGTCATACAGTGTGTTAGCACAAGAGATCCAGGTGCCCGGCTGCTACACACCAGCTCTGCTGCACCCCACTCACCCGCCGTCCCTGCGGACAGGATGCTGTTTGAAAGGGAAGAGTGTGCACTCCACGGGAAACTCTGCAGAGGCAGGGGGCACCCAACTGCCACGCGATCCGCTCGTGCACGTAGCTAACTGGCTAAATCCCACTAGATGGGCAAGGTGCAAAACAAGTTTTTTGGTTGTTTCGCAAACTGAACATACTGGACATTTTCCACAGGGAAAGAAAACAAAAAATAAAAAACAAAACAGCATTCCTTTTCAGTCAAATGCATGTGTTCAATAACAGGGTCCAAAAAAACATTATTTTATTATATCCAAGAGCTCAAGAGTCTAGATTTGCATATGATGATATATACCAGTGTTCACTTCAACTGCAGAACGATGATGTATGAAAGAAGGAAGATAACTACACAAAGTAAGGAACTACTTAGCTTGTTGTCTACAATGTTTTCCTTTAACAGAGAAACATGCTTGTTTTAATCACAGCTGGCATTCTGGAGCACAATAGGCATGTATTAAGTATGCTAGAACAACAGAGATTTCTTCCAGCATTAATAAAAGGTGTGTCTTTAGCAATCTCTTCAACTTCTTGTTGCATTCAAAAGCCTTCACACTTCACACATTTCACACTTACCTAAGAAATGCCACATTACGCTGCAGTTACACATTATTAATAGCTGAATCACTAATAATCATGGAATTTTTGCTTGAATAAGTCAAAGCTTAACTTCCAGACCTGCAAAAACTTAACAAAAATATTGCCTTTGGGAGAAGCTGAAGTTTGATTTCCCTGTGCTAGCAGGCTCAAACCCGTCACGTTGATGGTGCATCGGGAATCAGCAAGCTCCGATTTGCTGCCCACCCAACGGGCCTTTCCAACACACCTCTGCCTTGTACTGTGCACACACTAATACAATGCTCATTAGAGAGCCTTTCTGAGGGCACAAGCACCTTTCATCTCCACGGGAGAACAGGCGAGCACTGCACAGCAGGTGCTGTCACGCGGGGCCAGCCCCACTGCCAGCACGCGCTCCCCTGCAGAGGAATGCCCAAAGAATTCAGAAGAGAAACACGAGGTCACCGACAGGCTTTCTGCCTCCAATGGGAGAATCTGGAACAGCAGTAGAAACACAGCCCTCCTCAGCCCTCACAGAAGTTAAAGATCAATCCAGGAACAAAAACAAACCTGAAACAACCTCTTCAAATCAAAGGGCACTCTTATGGCCTCAGACAGAAGGTGGCCAAATAGCCAAGAATCAGCCTTGCATAACAATCTGCTAACCCACCTTTATTGAATATTTAATCTGGTTAGGCAAAGGTGTGGTAGTTTCACACCCATTTACTCTCTAGGACTTGCTTACAAGGCAGCCAGCTCAGACTGATCCGTGGCTCTGAGCAAGGCCGTCAAGGGCACAGGTGAGCCACACAATGCTATATGCAGGGAGCACTCCTGCCAGCCTTGATACTGGCTAGTGCCAACACTAAAAAGACCCCAGCAATGCTCACTCTCCCCTGCTTGTTCATCCTTTAAACACACACACAAAACACCCACCATATAACCACAAATACACACAGATCCTGTGTTTTTTACTTTGTGTAAGTCCAGCTCCCCAGTATATTCCTAACAGTACTTCTGTTACATGCAGACCCTGAAGGAGATCTAGAAACACACTTACTTCAGAGCATAGCTGGAGCATGCACTGCCTACGAGTCTTCACAGTCCTCAGACACAGCTGGGTGTGCCCATGTGCAACACACGCTGTTCTGGTACTGCACCATCTCTAGACTTTCATCCTCAAGATGCCCCAAGCATAAGCAGAGTTTTCAGTGTGTAATCTCTGTCCCATCCAGACCTACAATCTGAATGAAACATCCCTTTGAAAGAACATCATCTCTACATCATAAACTTGGTGCTAACCAGAAACCCAGGGATTAGCGGAATTCAGAAGATCCAAGTTGTCATCTGCACATTGACCAAGGCCGCTAGTCTTAAGAGCAGGACTGCATTCTTGTTGTCTACCTCATCCTTCTCCTTTAAGTTCACTTACATAGCTGGCAAGTCCAGTCTCATCAGTATTCTCTTTTCTTTGCGGCTTTATATTGCCTTTTCAGCAGTACTTTCTGGTAGCAAAATCCTGGCCTAGGACATATTTACTCTCAATGCTCCTGAGAAAATAAGTTTCTTCAGTGCCTCATATAGATCTGTCAGCTTCAGATGTGCTGAAAGAGAAGTGATATTTGAGGAATGAAAGCAGATGCAGAGAGACCTACCACCCTCCTCTTATTGTTGTAGAAAGCCAAGGATGTAGCTTTAGGAGCACTGAAACCAGGATGATGCATGGGAACACCGATGGACAGAGCCTAAAGCTTCTGGGTTACTGCTAAAGGGCTAGGAGCAAGTGAGTTCAAGACAGACTCTGCCACCTGCATATTGCCTGTAGAGGTGGTACAGTATGTGCATTATCTTTGAAGTGAAGTTTCTATAGGTTTCTTCTGACAGGAGAGACAGCTGCCAGGTGCACGTTAATACACAAGATCACAGGGAGACAGCTGAGTAATGGGGCATGAATACAAGCTAATATCAATATGAGTGCTCAGCTGTAATCAAGTATTCTTAAAAGCTAACATCAGTCATTGCATTCTGCTCTCTTTAGTATCACTGCAATCACCTAATAAATTCTTACGTTGAAATAACAAAATTATATTGCAAGTTTTTAAGGGAGATTGGCAGATTAAGTTTCCATGTATATAAAACAACTATCATTCAAGTTCACAAAATAAGTCAATTAAGACTAAGTTTTAAAGTCTATAAATATAAAACATAACATCTAAATTCCCTGACTAGAATTTAAGAAGTGTTGTCCGAGCATAACTGGATCAGCATCTGACCCTGAGAAGATGCAGAGCAGTCACTGGCAACTGTGTGTTGTCAGTTCAAATAAAAACAATCACTGAAGGCTAAATATTGCCACTGCTAATAACCCAGCTAAGACAATGGCACCCACTGTCATGGATTTCAGCTTTGGCCTAATATGGATCTTATCAAGATGCAGTTGCTTTTCTTCTTCAGACTTAGCAAGATTAGACATTTTACTTCCCTTGCTTTTTTCCATATTATTCTTACTATGGAAAAGTAGAAATGCAAACAATTCATCAACTTATTCAATCCTGCTCCACGAAGAATCCAGCAAGTATTAAAGTGTAAGATTAATTCATAATAAAGTACTGGAGCATTCACAAGAAAGTACAATTCTGTCTCCATTTCAGGGAACTATCCACCCCTTTCTTTCCCTCTCCCCCAGGAAAACTAGAAATACCAAAACACGTATTGAGCAAGATATATTGCCAACACTCAAATAAGGCAAAGGCAGGCCTTTAATTAGTTTCAACACTTCATTTTTTTTCTTACAGATAGAAGATTAAAAAAAAGTAAAAACCAGTTGAATTAACCCAAACTAAATGAATTCTGAGAATGTGCTGCATGAAAACCCATAAAACTTTTTTTATATTTTTTATGTAGATGATAAATTCTTCAGATGATGTGTAGAACGTTACCTCTTTTTGGCTAGTGTGTCTGCAAAAAAAAAAAAAAAAAAAAAAAGTAATTCAGGCAGTATTTCATGGAGTATTTGAATATAGCAGAAAAGATGTAAATTGAAATAAAAACATTGTTTCCTTCCTAATTCACAGTTTCAGAAAGCTAAGACATCTCCTTCATTGCATTAGCCTTAGTTTTACAAGAAGGAGAAAAATCTCAACTCCTGTTTCCTTTGCAAGCACATAATTGTTTTCGTGAACAGTCAAGGCTCCTTTTCTGGGCTAGAAAAGCAAGATGATATTGTTTTTCCATTTACTTTCTCCTCCGGAGCACATTGCTTTCGAAAACAAGGTCCACGTCCCTCGGGCCCAATGGCGTAACTGTGTATACTGGCTTGGAGGATTTAGCTGCCCATCTCCTGAGGTTACGCAGGATTATTTTCATGCTCTGTGGATTATCTTTACTGCTAATCTCCCAATGTTTGTAATGATCCATTCAATTTGCAAGTCAGTGGACTCACCAGTAACTGGCATCTGCCCTGCTGGTTCCTACAACACGATATGACTTTCCAGATCGGCTGGCAGGACAGCCGTGGTCTACACTGTTGCTGCAGCACAGGTCCCGACTAATCCTTCGTCCTCTTCAGAGCATGACAAAAGACGTCTCCTACCAGCAGAAACTTTGCTCTCTTTATTTAAGGAGTCAATATACTGTTAGCCCTGGGAAACAGCGCAATCATTACTGAATCTGGGTCTGCAGACAGAAGCACCTAAACCCTGGAGGCTCCTAGACCATAGATCAAACCAGTTGTGCCTGCACTAGGTGCTCTGCACCTACCCCTGATGCTGCTAGGGGAGCCCATCTGCCCGAAAGCTGTCAGGGAGCATCAGCAACATGGATAAGGAAACAGCAGGAAGCTTATGGGAGACAGAAAACATGGAGGAACTTGAAGATAAGGGAACTCTCAGAAGCTTCTGCTTGTTGCTTTTATTCTCCAGCCTCATTTTTCTCCTGCCAGCAGGCCACTGTCTGCCTCTTGAAGAACCATCTGGAGCCCACTTTCATAGGCATAGCCGAAGCAGGAGTCAACTAGGGCACTAAGCACAATAAGAAGCATGGGGTTTCAGGCCTCCTGCAGCCTGACAAAAACTAAGCCAGCCTCCTGCACCTTGAGACCATTTCAGTCAGCACACGACAGGGTTTCCACTGCTACATCTGTGCTCAGTGCAGGAAGAGCTGCAGCATTCACGGGGATGGTGATCCAGCTGTACCAGATATGACACAGGGGCACGTGCACCCCGCAGCTTGCAGGAAGCCCTGCTTGTCATTCCCTTAGAAGGGCAGTCTGCCCACTTCAACACCCACATACACCCCAGGGAAGGGCAGGTCTTGCACCAGAACAGCTATCACGTCAAGTAAAAGTGAATGGAGCACCTTTCCTGGAGGGAACGTAGACACTGAGCAAAAAGAGCAGCAAGGGCCAGCCCATAGCAGTGGCCCCGCAAAGCACCACACGCACAAGGAACAAGCCAAGAGGGAGCCGACCGAGGCGGCGCCTGGGTGGGCAGCGAGGGAGCTGCCTGCAGCGCCGCTCCGTGTACCCCCTCGCCCCACGGGGTCTGCTGGTGCCTCAGTGGTGACCAGCTGGCAGCCAGGCAGTAATGCAGCTGCCCTTCAGCGTCACCACCACGGGGCACCCCATCCTCCTGCCCGAGCCACAAAGGCAGTAGTGCCTTAACATGGCCACCATCCCCAGCAAGCGTGATTCCCACTCCATCCTCTGTGGCTCCAGATGCAGTCCTGCAGCTCCAGGTCTGGGAGCAGCAAAACCTCATCCCCTCAGCGTGAGAAGACCCAACACCTTCAAGCAGCTCTGCAGCCATGGCTGCTGCAGCCCTGGAGCAAGCAGCCTGCGCTCCGCACAGCTGGGGCAGCAGCTGTGGGCAATGGCCATTGCCTTCCTCAACAGCCACCAGCTGAGCTGGGATCGTCCCGCTGCGGGAGCAGTATGACATCTCCATGGCCACTCATGGCCTCCTGCCTCCCAGGGCTGTGAGGTCTGGAAAGGCAGCAAGGCGGCTTGCGTAGGCCACAAGGAGGAGGCCGAGGCAGGCAGCCACGTTGGTCAGTGCAGGGCAGTGGGGCGGCATGGTGGCAGTTGCAGCCTGTGCGTCACATCCCTGTAGAGCTGTGCCTACAGGGCTGTGCCTGCCAAGCCTGTGTCTCCTGTTTATATATTTATATATATACCATAAATATATATATGCACTTTCTCAAGGCTCCACAGCTTCCTGTTCCCTTTGACAGCTCGGCACTCATGAAATCTATTTATAAACGAGGTTGCTGTAACTCGTTGGTAAGCATGTGATGACATCTGTCGAGCTGTCATTTCAGCTGCTCCACGGGCAGGCAGGCGGGCAGGGGGTGCCAGGCGGCCCCTCGGCCCCAGCGGCTCTTCCTTCTGGCACCTTCTTGGGCAGGAGCCGAGAAGGGCCCTGACACCGAGGTGCTGGCATCAGAGCGGGAGAGGTGAAGGACCTTGCAGCGGAGCTCGGGCTGCCTCCCTGTCTTGGTAGCTCCATGGCTGCGAGGAGGCGTCTGGGGAGGCCGGACAGGCTCCTGCAGAGGTGTTTTAGCTTTCCTTGCGCCTCCCTCCTTATGTGCTGGTGGTAGTAAGGGGCACATGGCACAGCACGGCCACAGGACCCAAAACATAGATACGCAGTTACAATTTACAGTTGATAAACAGTTTAGGGCTGCAGAAGATGGATTATTCCTCAAAACCAAGCACTGCCAAGAAGTGTTCCTGTGCGCTGCAGCTCCATCTAGATTTTTAAACTGATAAATGGCCCCTGGTGTCACGTTGGCCCATGCCCAGCGCAGCCCAGAAGGGTTGTCCCTGGGGCAGTTTGCGTGGGGCTGGCTGCTGCGGCAGCGCAGGCTACTCATCGGACAGACGTGGGATGCCCTGTGCCAGCTGCGGCGATGCCAAGGATGGAGCCGTGGTAAAGCCACCGGCGCTCCTTGTGTGCTTGTGGCATCGGGAGCCGCTGCCTTCTGCTCCTGCTCCTGCTCCTCACGCCCTCGTAAGCACTGCTTTAGTCCGAGAGAACAGAGAGATTTCAGACGTCCCCTCTTCTTGCATCTCTCTTGGCAAGTGTATATCCCATGCCAAATGCGTAAGTTTTTCCAGTTAGAAAATGGAGAAATCATGCTTTGGTTCAGGAATTGCAAAGCCTCAAAGCCTGCAGGATAAACCTGTTTCATAATCAGGACCACAGAGTTTAAGTTTTCACATTGATACTGAATTTGTTTTTATTACATTAAATTACTATATCCCCAAATTATTTTGTGTCTGTGTGTACACAGGAACATGTACTTGTCTTTCACACATACTTTAAACTCATCTAAAGGTTTGCCAAAAATTGCTCTTTGCTCTGTGCAAAGAGCAAAGCCACACTGAAGATTACATTTTTTTGGAAATTACAGTGTCTCTTGATAAAAATCACTGTGAATTTAGAGCAGTGGCACTACAGCACAGGAGTGACCAGAGCATCTTCAAAGCCTGACTGTTGAGTTGGTGAAAATCCTGTCATTTTCAGGAAAAACACTTCTGTGCACTTTTGACACCAGCCATTGTTATGACACATTCCTGGGGCCTTCTCCAAGCTGCTGCATTTTAGCCAGGGATGGAGTGAGAGTTATTAAATCTGTGCTCCCAAGTGCTGTGCTGACAGTTCCCAGAATGCACTTTTTTTTGCTGGATCTCCGGGAGAGTCCTTCTGGCAATCTTTAATAAGAGCCACTGGCAATATAATTCTATGAATAAAACCACCACCTCCAGGAAGAGCAACAGGGCTGGCTTCTCTGCGCTCACAGTTCCTGTCAGTGCCAAACAATGTCGTGACGAGAGACATCCCATCGCAGAAAGCATCGCAGAGAGAACAGGGAATGTTGACAAGTAATAAGAAAGATGCAAATAATTTTCTCCAAATCCTGTGCATCTGTGACGATGCTGTCTTTATCATGAACGCAATGACTACATAGTTAAAAAAACAAAATGGACCTTCCTCTCCCCCCCCCCCAAAAAAAAAAGAAAGAAAAGGGGAGGGGCGGTTCAAGCTACCGCTTAGAACAATTTACACAATTTTCTCCTCAGTTTCAGGAAATTGTTAGTTGGAGGTCAATATCATCACTCAATAATACTTGAGTATTAACATTGCAGTTATTTCAACTTATTTATTTCTTGCAAGATATTTCTCAGCACTGACATGAAAATGGAAAATCTTTCTGATGTTTTCTATGAAAATAAATAGGATAACATGTTGAACTGAGTGGATTAAGCTTTTGATTAGCACATGCTTGCATGTGGTTATTGCAGTATGTATTACAGCCAGTAGAGGAAACCAGGAGGAAATTCTTCTCCCAGCTAACTGGAGACACATTCCCAATTGTCACTAATTGCGTAAGTCTTAGTGAAGCAAAATCGACAGTAAGTAGTTCTGTGTGCACAGTATGGACTGCACATCAAGGAAATGTATCTGAAGGCATGATTTGGCACTGATCTCATGCAGTTTTCTAGTCAAAACCCTTCACAATAGGTCAACTTTTAATGCACTATTCTGTTGTGCACATACCCAAGTTTTTGGCCTTAAGAGTTTTTAGTGCAACCTAATCCCTTCACTGTGTAATTCTGGGCAGGATACATTGATTTCACATATTGGAAGATGGAGCATTTGTCTGCCACGATCAAAACCTGGAGAAATGCGGGTTCTAATGAAACAAATCTAAATATTTTCTGTTCAGATTCAGATTATTTTGGACATCTTTACTTATTTCATCATATAAATGATGACAAACTCCTGAAGCACATCCGTGATGTATATATTCTGTGCCAAAATATTCATGTAACTTTGGGTGACATCAGCTTACAAGGAGATGTGGGTTCTTCTCACAGCCACCTATGAAATCTTACCTGCATATGCGAGCAGCACCCTCTATTCCTCAAAACACAGAGGATGGCTCTTACATAGACATCATGGCCCTTTTAGAGAGGTTTAAAAAAAAAAAAAAAAAACTTCTTGAGTGCTCCTCACTATAGAGTACCAGAGCAAAGTGTAGAATGAAGTAGTCATCCAAGGCAGCACCAGTAGTAATAGTTTGAAAGCTTTCTAACTGTGGATTCATTCATTTCAGAGACACAGCAATATTGTTACTCTACCAGTTTTTAAATCATGTTTGAGATCAGAGTACCCAAAGAAGGATTCAGTCTTGCTAAATTTAAAGCAAGCCAGCCATAATCCTGTCAAGGTGTGACTGTCCGACACCTCTAAATCAGAATACACAGCTGCAGTGCTCTGATATAAATCTTTGCAGTATTCTGGCTATTCAAGGAACAGCAAACAGGAGTTAACAGAGTGCTTAAGGTTGGAAGGGACCTCTACAGATCATCCAGTCCAACCCCCCTGCTACAGCAGGGACACCCAGAGCACGTGGCACAGGGTGGCATCCAGGTGGGTTTGGAAGATCTCCAGAGAAAGAGACTCTCTGGGCAGCCTGTGCCAGGGCTCTGTCACCCTCACAGGAAAGAAGTTCTTCCTCACATGGAGGTGGAACTTCCTGTGTTTCAACTTACACCCGTTACCCCTCGTCCTGTCACTGGCCACCAAGGAGAAGAGCCGGACCCCATCCTCCCCACAATCACCGCTGAGGTACTTGAACATGTTGATCAAA
>VWPW01028935.1:0-19933 GCA_013389825.1 Crypturellus undulatus
GGGATGAATATGGATGAAGGAGGACCCCTCCTCGCACCCGCTTGGATGCTCGTGCACAAAAGCACCGGGATACTTCTCCCTGGAGCCGGAGAGGGGAAAAAAATGGGAATTTTCCCCCCGGTTTCGCCATAGGAAGGACCTGCAGCCATGTCCCGTGGTGATGGAGATGGGCATAGAGCAGCACTGTTGGGATCCAAGGGTTCTGCTTATTCATATTGTCCCAAAAAACGATTTTCTCCTATCTGTTCCTTGGGGTTTTGCTGCAGGACGATGTTTTTGGGCCGTGGAGCAAAGTATTGCAAAGTTGTTCCCGTGTTTTCAAGCAATGTAAAGAGTTATTCTTCCCCATCCGCTTAATTTGCAACGAAATTTCTCTCGGAAAAACCGACCGCCATCCATGCAACCAGGCTGCGCTTTGTATTTCCTTGTCCTACTGTTTGGGTTCTGAACATATTTAAAAAAAAAAACAACAAAAAAAAAANAAACATATTTAAAACAAAAAAACAACAAAAAAAAAGATATTCGCATACACAACATTATCCTGATTCGGCTTAAGCATCTGTGGTTAGAAGTGCACTTCATTTCCCCTAATTAAGTTATTTAGTCATTTACACATTAGCGGTGCGCTACATATTCCACTTTTGCAGGAACTTCTTTTAATTATAGCCGCGGTTCGGCTCCGCTCCGTTCTAGCCATAGATCAAGCTGAATAATAACCGTTCGGAAAGCCATATGCGAAAAGAGATTAGAGGTCGTTAAGGCCAAATTAAGGCGCCGTTTCTGACGGACGCAAACACGAGTCTAACCCAGAATTATCTTTTTGCAGGTCGGTAGGCAGGGTCCTCTTTGGGCTTTTAAGAGGACAACCCAAGGGCCAGCTCCGAGCTCCTAATTGGCACCGTTGGTTGCAATTTTGGAAATTAATAAGGTTTGCGGCGGCGATTCAGCCACACCGGGTGCTATTAGAGCCTCGGATTCCCCTTAGCGCCCGGTGTACCCGGTGCGGCTTAGGAGGAAGAGCAGCAAAAAAGCCAAAAAAGCCGCCGTTTAGCTCCTGGACGTGTCTAAAACAGGTAATCCCGCATTCCTGGCGGGTTCTCCATGCAGCCGGCACTCCCGCGCGTCTTCCCGTGCCGCTCGCTGGCAACCGACTCTTTTTTTCTACGTCTTAAAATAATAAGTTGAACGCTGCAAAGTGTTTCGTTGGCGTTTATAGGTGCGGGGCTGTAGATCAAGGCTGTTTATTGGAATATTTGCGAGAGGAAATCGGTGGAAGGGCCGTTTGGGATTAGCCGCGCGAGGTGCCTGCTGCTGCTTAAATCGCGGCGCTTTGTCTTCAAACCTTTGAGGTTTTTTTTTATTTTTGGCTCCGAGAAGCGTCTTGGAATAACGCGGCAGCATCGCAGCCCCGATGGCCAGCAGTCTTATTGTGATGTTTTGACAAAATTAAAAGCGGGGCCGCTTTACACTCGCCTGTGCTCGTTCCAGCACGTTTTGCCGGCCCCATCTGTCCCCGTCCCCACCGCGTGCTGCGACGTGTCTCCACCGAACGGCCCTTGTCGGAGGGAATGTGTCTCCTTGGGGACAGGTGCGTCCTTGTCCCAGGGTTTGCTCGCGATTTGGATGCGCCAGGAGGTTGAGCTGCCCTTGGAAAATACCAAAGGGCGCTCTCCTGCTCTGAAATGTGGATATTGAAGCGCTGCAGAGCCTCGTGTCACATCAGGTGTGAGGGCTCGTGGGTCCCCAAGCGCCTCGTTGTGCCCTTGTCCATGGTCAACCTGTCAGGGAGGGACTCACCTTGGGTTGCACCTTGGTCTTGTGTTGTCTCTGCCCCTGTGTTGGGCTGCAGGGATGGGGATTGGAGCGGGTATGGGAGCGTTTCTGATGGATTTCCTTGCGCTCCTGGTCCGGCGGGTGTTGCGGTCCAGCTCCCGTTCCTTGCAGCACCGTCTCTTGCCACCTTGGCTTCCGCTCCGACCGCATTCTTGCGCGTTGCGTTGCTCTTGGGCGCTGAGTTGCTCTTGGGTTGCCCTTGGGTGCTGGGTAGCTCTTGGGCGCCTGGTTGCTCTTGGGTTGCTCTTGGGTTGCCCTTGGGCGCCTGGTTGCTCTTGGGTTGCCCTTGGGCATTGGGTTGCTCTTGGGTTGCCCTTGGGCATTGGGTTGCTCTTGGGTTGCCCTTGGGCATTGAGGTGTTCTTGGGTTGACCTTGGGCATTGAGTTGTTCTCGGGTTGCCCTTGGGCGTTGAGATGCTCTCATGTTGCCCTTGATATTGAGATACTCTCGGGTTGCCCTTGGTCATTGGGTTGCTCTCGGGTTACCCTTGGGCATTGAGATGCTCTCGGGTTGCCCTTGGCGGTGGGTTGCCCTTGGGTATCTCTTGGGCGTTGGGTTGCCCTTGGGCGTTGAGTTGCTCTTGGGTTGCCCTTGGGCATTGAGTTGCTCTTGGGTTGCCCTTGGGCATTGGGTTGCTCTCAGGTTGCCCTTGGCGTTGGGTTGCCCTTGGGTATCTCTTGGGCCTTGGGTTGCCCTTGGGCATTGAGTTGCTCTCAGGTTGCCCTTGGGCGTTGAGATGTTCTCGGGTTGCCCTAGGGCATTGAGATGCTCTCGGGTTGCTCTTGGGCGTTTGGTTGCCATTGGGTTGTCCTTGGGTTGCTCTTGGGTGTTGGGTTGCCCTTGGGCATTGGGTTGCTCTCAGGTTGCCCTTGGCGTTGGGTTGCCCTTGGGTATCTCTTGGGCCTTGGGTTGCCCTTGGGCATTGAGTTGCTCTTGGGTTGCCCTTGGGCATTGAGATGCTCTCGGGTTGCTCTTGGGCGTTTGGTTGCCTTTGGGTTGTCCTTGGGTTGCCCTTGGGCGTTGGGTTGCTCTCAGGTTGCCCTTGGGTGTTGGGTTGCCCTTGGGTTGCTCTTGGGCATTGAGTTTTGGGTAGATTTCATACCTGAACTGAGCTGGTAACATCAGCAGCTCTTCTGCGTCGTCACCCTCAACCCGGCTCCGGTCTTGATGAGACCTCCCGTGGGCGCCGTCCGGAATCTTGGAATCCTGCATGAAATTGCATTGTGCTGTCCCTAGAATAGAGAGCAACATTTTCTCCTTAAACTGTGAAATTTCTATCTCCGCGTCTATCATTTGCAAGAGCAGATTTATATCCTTGCTATATAATTAGTCATCTAAACAAGCCCAATTCCACGGTCTGGTATCAGCGAGATGGAAACGGGCTCTCGCGTTTGAAAATCCGGCCGTTGATTTGAGGGATCCAAAATAAAGGTGTGGAAACCAGCTTGAAAATCTCCCTTTTAATTAACGAGTTATTTTGGTCACTGGAAGCAGAAGAAATTTGTATTGAGCAGGGTGTATTTTAATTTGGAATTTCAGGACGATTCCATGGCAACTGTAATATGAAAGGAGGAGAATCTTTCATGAAACCTTAGATTTTCGGTAATCACATTTGTTTACTTGGGTTTTTTTTTGGTTTATTTTGAAAAAAATTCCAAGCGGTTGGAGCTTTGTCCAGTTGTCTCTTTTCTATAGGGAAATTATTGGGAATTGAAATGGGCTGGAAAACTTCCGAAACACTCTTGCAGCCTTTCCTGAAAATAAGAAATATCCTGAAAACGCTTCCCCCAAATATTCGTAATTCAAAGATGAAAAGAAGGGTTCGCAGTCGTATTTTTAATATGCAGTAATTAGTGTTGAAAAAGAGTAAGGAAAAGATAGGCAACTGCATAAACATTTTCGGCACGCCATCAAAGATAAATATTGAGTGAGAGGAAAATAATAATGTTACCGGTGATAGCAGATAAATGGGGGAGTTATTCAAGATTTTATTTCTTAGGTCATTGCGGCGCTTTATTACGGCTGTTTATTTGAAGTAGGAACACAAAGAAGAACTTTCCCAGGTTGCCCGTCACAGAAGTCGCTATCTAAAGGGAAATATCACTGATGGCAAAGCAGAGCGACTAAATAGATATATTTGGTCTCGCAGGCAGTCCATTAATTTGCGCAAATTAAATATTATCTTTAAATATTGAAAGGTTAAATGTACACTGATAATGGATTTAGACAGCCATTAAGTCATAATTGCTCTCTAATGCAGTTAGCAAAAGACATTATTTGATATAACTTATTGAAAAGGGACTAAAAGCACAGGGATTATGTGGTTTTTTTTTTTTGCTTGCCCTTTTTCATATAAATACACCAGATTAAATTCCGTTTTCATCCGACGTGCTGGAGCCGCCTCCGTGTCGCATTTGCAAGCGCACGGGATGCGCCAGATGGGTGAATTTGTGTCTGGCGGCCCCTTTTGGGGGGGAAATAACCCCCATTTGGCTCCTTTTTGGGGGAAATAACCCCCAAATTGGGTCCCAGCCGGGACTTTCCTCTATAGCAAAAATAATAAATAAATAAAAGATGATTATCAGCATCTTCTTGCCTCTTGTCCAAAGCCTGCAAGGGGCTTAATCGTAAGTGCATGTTAGCCCTAGCTGGGGGATTTTTCTTCTTTAATGCAATTTAATGCGATCGTATCAAGTAGGAGCCGCTTTTAAAGCAAAGGCAAACGTCCTCCTCTCGTACGATATTATACCGAAAGTTCGAAATTATTCTAGAATATTGTGGGTTTTTTTTTTTGGTAATTCACGCAATTTAGCTAATGAGTCAGGGCGAAATAATGCGTGTTATTTTCTCGTTCGGAATCGTGCAAAATCAAAATACGAGCGGAGCCGCTGCAAAATGATTCATCAGGAGGAATGAAGCGCAAATTCCAAAAGGAGGGAGGCAAGACTCGTGTCTCTGCCTTAATGAAAAATGTATTTCTGCAAAAAAAAAGAGGTGTTTTTTGGGGTTTGTTTTGCAATATATGATGCTTTCTCCTTGGGAGGAGCGTCCGGCTTTGTGGGACGGGATCTGGAAGTTGCTGAAGGAGAGAGTCTAAGGAAGAGCAGAAGGAAAACAAGGAATGTCATGGAAGAGTGGCAGCGGGAGGACCCCAAAGCAACGCGTAGAGGGGAAAATGAGGAGTATTTATGAAATATCGGTCAAATTAGAAAGCGAAGGGGCATTAATAAGTATGGATTGCAAAGGACAGAAGTCACCGGAGCGCAAATCAGTGGCCAAAGGGGCCTTAGCGCGCGAGCAACAAGGCAGCTGAGGATGCGGGCAGCTCGGCTCGCTCGGATTTGGTTTTTTTTGTTTTTTATTCCTCTCCGAAACGAGCTCGAGATTTGTTAATTTTGCCCGAGTGCCATGGCAACGCGCGGCGCCGCTTCGCGGGGTATTTTTGGAAGCGGTGACTCACGCCGCGCGCGCGGGGACGTCGCCGGGGCCACCGCCCTGCGAGGGACCCGGGGTCCTGCGTGCCAGCCCTCGTGTCCCCGCTGCCACCCGTCTTCTCCAAACGGCATCTCCCCATTCCCAGGAATGGGGAGACCAAGCGGCAAATTCGCCCCAGGTTTGGGCTTACCTCTCCTTGGAGCTTTTTCCCCCGTTGGCATCTCCAGTTTAACCAAAAATTGCCATTTCGGGTTCGGAATCGCCAAGAAGCAGCGTGGAAACTTGGCTCCTGCGTGTGCCTTTACCTAACGGATAGAAACAAATCAAATGGAAATTAACAAATCAAAGGGAAATTAACAAATCAAAGGGAAATTAACAAATAAAAGGGAAATGAAGAAAATGGGGACGGTGACGGGGACCGTGCAAGGACAAGGTGTCCTTGGGCTGCTCTGTGCACAAGCGGCCTGGGGCGCTCCGCCGCCTGCAGCTTGATTTTATTCCCGTGATTTCTCCTAAATTCAATTATTTTTATACAATCTGCATTTTTGCTGCTTGCTGCTAACCTTCTCTCTTGGCCTTTTTTTTTTTTTGCAAACCGGTGCTACCAAGCACCGTTTTTTCGGTTTTTCTCCTGAAATTCTGTGGCCGCAGTTCCATCAGCAGCTCCGAGCAAAGCAAAGACTTGATCCGGGCGGAGGGATTTCATGCAGGGAGTGACACCGTGGCCTTTAATTCCTCCCATTTAAATAAGGAGCTTAAGCTCTCCTTTACATTCGTACTATTTATTGATATTTTTCCCTAAAAACCAGTATCTCGCTGGGTATCGCTTGCATTTTCACTTTGCCAATTCCTCTTAGTGACCTCTGTTTCCATAACATTAAAAAGAGTGAATGCGACTTTATTTATTTTCTCCACATTTTATATTGCGGTGTCCAGCAAGTTTTGTATTTGGATGGAATTGCGAATTCTCATGGAAAAAAAAGCAGCAATTTAGATCATGTTTTATTAAGTGATGTCTAAGCTGACCAAATTGTTCTGCATTAAAGGGAACAGACGCACAAAAAACACGAGCCTGTAGCTGCTTCTGCAAGTTGGTGCACTCAAATATTGCTTTTTGGGTTGCTTTTTGCCACTTTCGGTGCTCTACGACTAGTAAATCTCCAGCTTTTCGCTTTCATATTTTGGTGACAGGCTGTAAGCAAAAGCCAAGCTTAAAAAAAAACGGGGAATTATGGAATTATCCCATGGGTATCCGCAGAAAGGACGAGCTTCCCTGCACACCCTCGTGCTGGTTGTTTCCACCCGACTAAAGGTTTCCACCTCTTTGTAACGTGAACGCTGCATTTGCAAGGCGTAAATATTCACTTTCGCTTTGTTTTTTTTATCCGCTGCAAATTTAGGCCTTGACAGAAGTCAAAGGTTTTAAATTCGCGCGGCCTTATTTTGAAAAGAAAATTAGATTTCATTTCCGTGTTGGAAGCGTGATTTTCCTGACCGATAAAAGGAATTGTTCTCCCCAGCCTGGCATTAGTTTTCCCCCTAGAGTCCTGCTTTTTCAGGCTTGTAGCGCGGCCAAGGAAGTGGTGGGAGGCAGCGGCAGCGAGAAATCCTCGAGGATATTAAATGCTGAAGGATGAAATAAGAAACAAAAATCACATATTGGCTTCGCGGAGACTATATCGTGCTTCTTCCAGAATGCACGGCGGTGTGTTTTGAGCGAGGGAGGAAAAAAGGAAAAATAATAAATAATAAATGAAGCAGCTGGGAGCAAGCAACTATCCCCAACTCCGAGCAAGTGCAATTGCGGGAAGGGCTGCTTGTTGCATGCTTGTTGCATGCTTTTTGCACGGTTTTTTGCACGCTTGCTGCATGCTTGTTGCACGCTTGCTGCATGCTTGCTGCATGCTTTTTGCACGCTTGTTGCATGCTTGCTGCACGCTTACTGAATGTTTGTTGCACACTTGCATGCTTGTTGCATGCTTGTTGCACACTTGCTGCACGCTTGCTGCACGCTTGCTGCACGCTTGTTGCAAGCTTGCTGCACGCTTACTGCATGTTTGTTGCACACTTGCACGCTTGTTGCACGCTTGCTGCACGCTTGCTGAACGCTTACTGCATGTTTGTTGCACACTTGCACGCTTGTTGCACGCTTGCTGCACGCTTGCTGCACGCTTGCTGCACGATTCCTGCTTTTTCTTGCTCACCCCAATTCCCCAAGTGGAAAAGCATCTCTGGGAACGCCGACATGGGAATAAAAACCCCTCATCCCTCATCCCTTTTTGGAAAAAAAACCCCCAAAGAGGCAAAACTAAACACGCGCATTGCCCTTAGCGCAAAATCGCTCTTTTCTTTTGTACAAAATCCCCTTTTCCCAGGCCGTTTTCCGCGTTAATCGCTTCCTGGGCTGAAGTCGGAGGCCGGGCTGACATCAGCCCCGTGCCGAGGAAGCTCCTCTGATGTCATCCCGGCAATTGAGGCGCTAACTCGGTTAATTCCGCATTAGGAGCCCTCGTTGCCCGGGCTGCGTTTTTCCCGCGCGGGATCGCAGGGCGACGGCGGCGAAGTTTCCTTTGGGAAACAGGGAGGGCTCCAATGAGGCGGCAGCGGGAACGAGGGGAGCGCTCCGATCCATTTGCGGGATGCGGCGCCGTCTCCAAAGGGCGACGCGCGGAAATCTGTAAGGATCTGCCAACGCGGGGAGCGTGCCCAGGCTCGGCGCCCAATTCTTTTCCATGGGCAATTAGCAGCTCCGAGGAGCTCCCTCCGGCAGCCACTCTGTGCCTGGCGCTGCGTCCCGCCTTCCCTGTCCTTCCCATCCGTCTATGGATGTATGGAATTGCTCTGCCTCCTTAAACCAGGCCTAGCAAAGCCCGTGCATAGCGGAGACGCGACGTAGCCGCACCCAGAGTTATCTGGAATATACATGGATATATTAAAATTGCTGGGAAGTCAGTTAGTCGGTTAGCATTTTTATGAGGTTAGCAATGGGGAATGGGGAAAAAACTGCATTTTTACAGGGAGAGCCCTGGGAATGCAGCATCCCTGGCCGCATTCCTCAGCCCTTCCCGCTCCTGCAGGGACTGATTTCCACAAATCAAGTGGAAATCTGGAAAAGGAAGCTGCAATACCTGCATGGATCTCCTTGGATGAGCCTCAATTTAGACCTTAAGGATGTTCAAATCGAATAACACGGGAGTCTCCTGGGGTGTCCCGCTCGCTGCCGAGGAGGCTACGGAGCGCTAAAAGCTCCATAATGATTAATTTAAAGTTCATATTTAGGAGCAAGAGGGGGGATCTTAAGCACGAGCATCCCAAATACCTGCAGGATGCGGCCGAGGAGGCCCGGAAAGCGCCGGGCGGCTCCCATTGCATCCGATCCTGTGGGAAGAGGCACTAAAAAGCCCAATGTTGTGGTGGAAGTGTCACCTGTAGATCCATGTTGTGCTGGAAGTGTTGCCTACAGATCCCATGTTGTGGGAGGGGGAATAGGCTTCCCTGTGGGAATTGCAGCTGGCAAGGCTGGCCAGTTTGGGTTGTCAAGCTGGGTTTGGGAACCCTGGTGGCATTCCCCCCGAATCGGGGGGCATGGGGCTGCCCCATGGTGCTTGGGAAGGGACGAGGCACCTGCACGCGTTCTCCCTGCTCTTTAATGAGTGAATTTCTCAAAGATGATGCCTATATCCATGGATCCCCCAATGCATCCCTGGGTGCATCCCTGTGTGCATCTCTCNTGCTGGAAGCGTCACCCGGGGATCCCATGTTGTGCTGGAAGCGTCACCCGCGGATCCCATGTTGTGGGAGGGGAAACAGGCTTCCCTGTGGGAATTCCAGCTTGCAAGGCTGGCCAGTTTGGGTTCTCAAGCTGGGTTTGGGAACCCTGGTGGCATTCCCCCCGAATCGGGGGGCATGGGGCTGCCCCATGGTGCTTGGGAAGGGACGAGGCACCTGCACGCGTTCTCCCTGCTCTTTAATGAGTGAATTTCTCAAAGGTGGTGCCTATATCCATGCATCCATGCATCCCTCCGTGCATCCCTCNATGATGCCTATATCCATGGATCCCCCAATGCATCCCTGGGTGCATCCCTGTGTGCATCTCTCCGTGCATCCCTCCGTGCATCCCCATGTGCATCCCTCCATGCATCCCTGAGTGCATCCCTGTGTGCATCCCTCCATGCATCCCTGCACGTATCCCTGCATGCATCCCTGTGTGCATCTCTCCGTGCATCCCTCAGTACATCCCTCCATGCATCCCTCCGTGCATCCCTGGGTGCATCCTGCCATGCATCCCCACGTGCATCCCTCCATGCATCCCCACGTGCATCCCTCCGTGCATCCCTGGGTGCATCCCTGGGTGCATCCCTGGGTGCATCCCTCCATGCACACCTCCTTGCATCCCTGGGTGCATCCCTCCATGCATCCCTCCATGCATCCCTCCGTGCATCCCTCCGCGCATCCCTCCATGCATCCCCACGTGCATCCCTCCATGCATCCCCACATGCATCCCTCAGTACATCCCTGGGTGCATCCTTCCATGCATCCCCCCATGCATCCCTCCGTGCATCCCTCGGTGCATCCCTCCCTGCATCCCTCAGTCCATCCCTCCATGCATCCCCACATGCATCCCTCCGTACATCCCTGCGTGCATCCCTCCATGCATCCCCACGTGCATCCCTGGGTGCATCCCTACTTGCATCCCTCAGTACATCCCTCCATGCATCCCCACGTGCATCCCTCCATGCATCACTTCATGCATCCCTCCGTGCATCCCTCTGTGCACCCCTCCATGCATCCCTGGGTCCATCCCTCCATGCATCCCCACATGCATCCCTGGGTGCATCCCTCCATGCATCCCTGCACGCATCCCTGCACGCATCCCTCCATGCATCCCTGGGTGCATCCCTCCATGCATCCCCACATGCATCCCTGGGTGCATCCCTCAGTGCATCCCTCCGTGCACCCCTCCGTGCTTCCCTCCGGGCATCCCTGCGTGCATCCCCACGTGCATCCCTGGGTGCATCCCTCCATGCATCCCTCCATGCATCCCTCCGTGCATCCCTCGGTGCATCCTTCCATGCATCCCTCCATGCATCCCTGGGTGCATCCCTCCATGCATCCCCACGTGCATCCCTACGTGCATCCCCACATGCATCCCTACGTGCATCCCTCCGTGCATCCCTCCATGCATCCCTCCATGCATCCCTCCATGCATCCCTCCGTGCACCCCTCCATGCATCCCTGCATGCATCCTTCCATGCATCCCTCTCCAAGGGCCCGGCTGCGTTTCCACGCGTGGCTCCGTGTCCCCAGGGTGCCCCGTGCCCATGCAGCTCGCACGGATCCCGGCGCCTTTTCATCCTAGGGGGATGCGGCGGAATCAAAGCGGGCAGGATGAAAGCACAAAAGCTTCCTGTTTCCAGCTGTTTTCCTCTGCAAAAAGGGTTTTTTTCCCTATTTTTTCCCTTTTTTTTTCAGAGATGATGCTTCCTTTCAAGGGGCTTTTAATCTGCAAACTGTTTCCTCCGTTTCTTTCGCTCCAGTAAAAAAACCCGTGTTCCCTTTAGGTCCTATCTGCGCCTTTGGAAAACCAACCTGCCCTTTGCGCTACTTTTATTTGCTACTCACAAGAACAAACACGACTTTATAAAAAATGCCCTTAATGAAGTACAAAGCCCCATAAACCTTTTGCCACTAGAGCTGAAAATTTATAGCGATTTTTTGGTTGTTTTTTTTCTTTTTAAAGAGAAACCTTGAATAAATTAAGTGCGAAAATATACCCGTTTCCCAACACTTTAGGGTTTTGGGAAGTATTTAATATTCAGGCTGTAGCGTTTTTGCTTTGGCTTAGGGTATAAAAAGAAGGTTTCGAGTCACTTGCCACCAGTTAAAAAAATATGTGTTTTATTTGGGGACGCTTTATATAATGGAAGAAATGGTGCTTTTGGTTAAAAGCAAATCACGTTTTGGTGAGGTTTGTCTCTCCATGAAGCCGATCCCTCCTTATTCACCCTTTTCCAGGGAAAAGCAATGGAGCAGCGCAGGTGGTGGGGACCACGCTGCGAGCGTATCCGTCGTTCACGGAGATCCCGGGAAAACAACAGCAAGTTGGGGGAAAACTCATGGAATCCCGCGCTTGGCGGCATTCGGGGACACAGGGGACGGGGACGCGCAAAGGAGCCGCCATCCCCACGTGGCTCCTCGGCGCTGACGAGTTAATTTGCGCCGCGCCGGGCGTAATGAATTCATCCGGCATTCAGGCGGATGTCACGGCTTTCTTTTTTTCCGTAGCTTTTCCTATTGCAACGCGGAATTCGTCGGGAGACGCCGCTGTCACCGTCACCTGGGCGCGCTGCTCCCGGGCTGGATAGACCCAGCTTTTGGGTGCAGAAAGCCCTGGTTTGGTGCCTCGAGGTGACACTAAGCGCAGGGCTCGGCACAACGGGCACCGGGCTCGGTGCCGCCGGGAGAATCCGCGCGGAGCGGCGGGATGGGGCTGCGTTCCGGGGATGTGCGCCTTCTGCTTGGTTTCTTTTTTCCTCCGCGTTTTCCAGTTCCACATTCCTCGCTAATCTCGCTGTTTCCAAGAAACATAAATATTGGGAATGAAACAGCCGCGAGGCCCAGCTGCCGGGTGGTCTGCAGGAGGCCGCCGCGGCCCTGCCACCTATTTGTGCACAGAACTGCCTTGATTTTCCCCGTATATGACATTTGCTTTGGTTTTGCAGCTAATTGCTGATTAATTAAGGACATTTTGGGGAGCATTTTGCCCTTCCCGATCCGTCGAGCGAGCCGTGCTGCGTTCCTAGTGCTGTTGTGCACTGAACACTCTAAGTTTTGGGGTAAAGCAAACGCTTCCTAGATTCCTTTTTCCAGCCAGGAGTTAAATTAAATCCAGCGTTTGAAGCACTGAGTCACCCAAAGCAGGACCGGAGCCCTACGGAGCCGCAGGAAAGAATCCCGGAGGCTGGATAAACCCGCTGCTCCTTGCAGGATCTTGTGTGTGTTACCTCTCCAAAGAGGTAAATTCTGCATTTTAGGTCCTGCCCTACCGAGACGTGCAGAAATTTGGCATCGTTTTTATACAAAAAGAGGTCATTTTGGGGCAGTTTGCTTGGGAATTGCCCTGCTGGCTTTGGGCACCCCTTTGCTCTCTCATTGCAGCCCAAAGCCAATTGGGTACCGGGATAATCCGGGCCCCACGGCGCTGGAGAGCCCGGAATCTCCCCCTTTTGCCTTCCCACCCGCCTGCGGAGGCTCCCGAAATCCGGGCACGGAGCAAACGGCTCGTCTCGTCGCGACGACTTGTGCAATTTCTTGGGGGCTTTCGCATTGTCTCGAGCTTGGCAGCTGCTCCGGCTTGTTTGGAGAGGCAAACGCGAGCGCTCGGCGTCTAATCCCTCGAGCAAAGCAGCACTAAATTGTTTAGTGAATGAGGAGGGAGAATTTTCCCATTCCAAAGCTGTCCGGGAAGGGTAATGACCTGCGTTTGCCGTGCGGGGCCGTTGGGAGCCACCGAACGGGTGCCTTTGCCTTCATTCCTACCAGCGGGATGTGACTTACGGCTGGAATAAGGTCTGCGGAGCGCAAGGGGGGTAATGGCAGGCCCCAGATTTCTGCGAATCCGCGTTTTCTGGGAGCGAGAATTGCCATTAGGGTCGGGATTTTTCCACGCTCCTCCCTTGCGACACCTGGAATTGCTGCGATGCGACGCGGCGAGCGAATACGAGGATGTCCTGGGTGCAAATGTCTGCGTTGGCACAGAAAGCGAGATATTTTTTGCCTATTAAATCCCCTCTAACATAATAATTAACATTATTAACGTGCTCTTTTTCCCCTCCTTGAAGATCAAATTCCAAGGGGAAGAAGCTGCCTGTCTCTCCTTGTCTATTCCATGCCTATTCCCTCGCGGTCCAGGTGACACAGGCACAAGGGCAGGTGCTTGTCCTCCCAATCCCTCTATTCCAGACCCTCCCAAACGGGAAAAAAACACCAATTTTGGCACTTTTATGCTTAATTCCAGCTCCCAACCTCTTGCGCTGCTCCTTGGGACGGAGGCGCCCGGCGTGTCCACGTTGCTGCTTCTTGGGGCGAATCATTTGGATTATTTTGCTCATTTGATGGGGCCGTGTTGGACACCCGGTTCCTCCTTTTCGGCTGCGGCCGAATCCGGAATTAGTTTCAAACAATAACTCCGTGTTCCGTGCTGGAGGAATTAGATAATCCAAGGCTCTATCTTAGGGCTTTGATAGGGCAGTATTCAAGCCCTGCGCCTTCTCCTTCCGCCAATCCCCAGCCGATGGCTTTAATGAGAAGTAAAGGGCCTTTTTCCAATTACGCGGGAATAACCGCATTAAGTTCCCTGCGTTATGTCAACCCGCTCGGATTCGATTACGGCCCGAGAAATGGATTTAGCTGTCAGGGTTACTTCATTAAGCCTCCTCATTGATGGTTCGCAGGGTAATAGAGCGCCGTTTGCACGTTTGAGGCTAAATACAAAGAAAATTGGGCCAAAGCGAAGCCGCGAGCCCCGAAGATAAGGTCGAAGAGTCGGCGCTTTTCATCCCCGTTAGAAACTTCTTGGGGTTTTGGTAGAAAGCAGCAGCACCAAGGGCCTTTCCGCCCCGTTTGAGGCTGCTCAACAAGCTGCAATTTGAGCAAATGAGCTCATTTGCCCCCAAAACGGGGCGCTGCCCTACGCAAGGGCAAGGGGAGCAAGGGGGTGCCGCGTGGATTCGCTCCGCTCGCCCCGTTCCGGAACGCCCGCGATTTGGCAAAATGAACCTAACGGAGCGGTCGATCCGATCTGTCAGGTGAACGATCCACGTTTTCTCTCTTTATTCGGCGCCTTAATTAAATATTTACCTACGAGCGTCTCGTGCCATTAACACGTTCATCCGTTACGGAGGCGCGCGGGGACGCGGCGCCGGCACCGCTCGTTTTGATCCCGTTCCCGCTCGTTTCGGCACCCGTTCCCGCTCCTTGAGGTTGAATCCGCCCTCCTTTTGGGATCCCTGCATTTCCCTGAGCTGCTGCTGGTTGCAACTCGGGTTCCCGAGGGTCCGGTTCGGTTCTGCTCGGAATGTCAATGAGTTCGGTTTAAGCGCCGGGTCAGAAGGCACGAGCAGCGGAGTAGCCCCGCGCCTGCTTCTTAATTAAAGGCAACAGGAGATTAATTGGAAGCGGTAATTTAAAAGTGCCTCTACAAAAGGCGAGAGTGATTGCAATAAAAGCCTAAAGAACTTTTTTGTCCCTAGATGTAGAAGACAGAACTAGCTCAGGGTCCTGGGGGAATACAGGCCATCCTAGTCCATCCAGGGTAAGTATATCTAATCTTTTTCCCCCCACCAGCCTTCCTGCCTCTGCAAATTTGCAATGCGCAACACGACTTTTCCACCCGATTGCATTAAAACGCGGCCACGCCGCAGTCTGCCCTCTCCTCGAAAATCACTTTTGACTTTATTCCGTTTATTTCTTTCCCTTATTTTAAGCCCGCCGCCGGCTCCGGCGCCCGCTCGTCAAGCTTCCGAGCTTGCCGCTTGTATCGCTTCCCGGGGGGAAAAAAGGTTTTGAGAAGGAAATTCGAAATTTGCCCACACGATTAGTTCTGCATGCGAAAGCTTGAATGTGAGCGCACAATCGCGAGCGGGGGGATAAAGGAAAGAGCACGAGCCCGGCAAGAGCCCTGACGTTTTAATCAAGGCCGCGCATTAACCGGCGCGCTTGCTCCGCCAGCGGCTTTGACCTCGCCGCCTTTCCCGCTTTGTGGAATGCCCATGGAATTTCCACGGCGGGAGAATCGGTTTCTTGGGAGTCGTGCCGGGCGGAAGAAAGGAGATGTTACGTAACCGCCGCGCACGGCCGAGCCTCGCGGCTCCGTTGAAGGCTTTGCGCATCCGGAGACTGAACGCACAGGACGGGAGCAGCAAAGTCCTGCCGGGAGAGGGGCCAAAATGCCACCTCTAGGGCCAAAAGCAAATTTCTACCCGCAAGTTGGAGGTAAAAGCAAATCCCGCAGATTCTGCTTTGACCCGCGTTAGGAGCGAGGTTAAGGGGAGGTTTTTGGTCGAAAGCCCCCGTTTTCCGTGCCCGGGCGCCGCTTGTAAACGCTGTGTTTCTCCCCGTTTGTCAACAGAACTATGGCGACGGGACGCACTATGACCACGCGGCGAGCAGAGACCTTGGCTCTCATGACAATCTCTCTCCTCCTTTTGTCAATTCCCGAATACAAAGTAAGGAACCGCCTCTCCTCCCGCGCCGCGCGGTCCCCGCGCGCTCAGCCGTTCGGGAAGCAGCAGCCCGGTGCTCGGTGCGTGCGAGCGAGGGCAGGCAGCATTTTTGGGCGTAGAAAGGGCGATATTTGCTGCGAAAGGCTTTCGGGAAAGCCCGTTTCTCCTCCACGGCTTTGCGCATCTCGGTGCGAGCTCTCCAAGGGGTGCGCAGGGATTGCTCGTGGAGCGAGTGACGGCCGCTCTCCTTAACGAGCGTTGAGAAACGAGCTGTGCTTAAAGTAAATAGATGATGCAAAGGCATTAGTAATGCTCGCGCCCGGCCAAGATCGCGCCTGCCGCCGCCGGCTGTGCTCCGTCGTGCTCCGCGGCCCTCAGTATCCCTGCATTTTCCTCGCGCCGGGAGATATTGGGAGCTCTTTAACCATGGGACAACGCCGGTGCTTTGCTTGGGTAGACCTGGTGGCTGGGATGGAGCCGCTGCCTGGGAATCTCGCCCGTTTTGCACGCAGCGACAGCGTGTTTGGCTTCATGGATTTGTCTTCCCAAAGGGAAGCACCCGAGGAAGCTCCCGCATCCCAAGGACCAGGCGGGATGCTCCCAGGAGCTTCGGGCAGCCCTGGGGATGCAGGGAAGGCCACGACGGCACTTGCATCCCTGCTGCGGCCCCGTGTGGAGCGCGTTGGTGGTTCCAGCGCGCTGGAATGGGTGCGGAGAGCTCGGCTCAGCCGGGGCGACGAAAGGGCGAGCGCTCCGGGGGGAGCTTTCCGTGCCGCGCGTCTGACTCAGTCGCAGCGCTATTTTCTTAACCTTCTGCAGCCATGACTTCAGCGTTTCCTAAAACGAGCTGCTCCGGTTGCAAGCGTGCAAAATGAACGGGAAAAACCAGCACCAAAAAGCATTTTGCAGCTGTGGAGAGAACCGCGCCGCCTTTCCCAAGGATGCAGTTTGCAGCGCGTTGCCGCTTGGGATCCTGGATGCCAACGTCCAACCCCGGCCCCTCGCGCGGTCCCGACGGGAAGAAATTCCAAGGACATTTCCATTTATTTGGGGAAGGAGCTGCAGATGTATAAATAGAAACCGGAGACGGTGGCGATTAATGTCTGCCTACCGAGCAGAGCGTTGAAATATTATTTTGTGCTGCAGAGTTTGCAGGGAAGTTTACATTCCGTGGCGTTTTGGTCTTTAAACACGTCCCAGCGTTTTGAATAAGGTCTTTTGCACCACGGTTGTGTTGTGCGTGGCCTGGATTAGCACGGGATTCCTCATGCCAACCCCAAATGCGTTTGGGGTCGGGGTTGCAGGGGCTGCAGGTTTGCAGAGTCACTTAGTTTGGTTTCGAATAATGGGAATTTGCTGCTGTTTTGCACGGAGCTGAGGATTTGCAGGGGGGATTTGAGCTCTCCCCCGTCCGAGCGTCGCAAAGCAAAATAATGCTAAATAAGGATGGGATGGGAGAGTCGGGAATTCCCTCTATCACTCCTATATCATATATATATATATCTAAATATATAATTATTGCTCCACGATGCGTGGTGCCATGTGGTATAGATTAAGGGCAGTTCTCCCACTGGAGCCGGCTGCTGGCGGAGTAGGTCCCTGCTTTGATCCCCGTATCCCATGGAATCAAAAGCTCCGGAGCACGCGGTTAACAGGAACCATCAGTCCTTTAATTAACTTCTATTTCTTTTTAAGTCGAATCAGAGCGCTCCCATCCATTTCTTCATCCTGCAGATTTTTACTAGGTGATTGCGGTCCTGACCATAGTCCAAAGTTCTAAAAATATATAGGGAATGAGAACCGATAGGGAAAGATATTCCGGGGACAAAACACACTGAGAAGAGAAGAACAGACAAGAAGAAATTAGGGAGAAGAGTGGTATTAGATATATGTTTGCAAAGCAGCTGGTGAAGGCAATATTTTGATTAGGTTTTTTTGCATGAAAAAAGCTCCGTAAATAGTTCAGCAAGCGGCTAGTCACTGGTAGTTGAAAATTGTGTGGATTAAATACCTTTTAATTGGGAGACCTGTATCAAAACGCTCATCCCCTGGCTATGATGTATATTTTTTCACTTTTATATTTCGCTGCCATTGAGAGATTCCAGATCCTGGTTCGAACAGCCAAGAAATGTCGTTCTTCCAAGCAAATGCAAATCTCATCCTGCATTTCTACCAGCAAAACGCCAGGAACGCCGAGGTGATGCCATGGAAAGAAGCGACGCGGAAAGGTACCTATCCAAATATAAATGTCGGGGATATATTCGACACGGTTTTGCTACGAATAAAGACGTTATGCTGAAAAATTAACAATAAAGATGAACACACATGAGCAAAATGTAATCCGAAGAAAGGAAGGAGATGTAAAGCATCAAGCGCCGCCCAGAGAACGTCTGGAATGAGGTTGGATGTTAAAAAATAATAATCCGAAGGCAAAGAGAGAGGAAGAAAAAGACTGTACGTGAGGTTAAAATAAATAATCGGGAAAGATTATTGCAACGCATAAAGAGGAGGAGGTCAGGAAAGTAGATTTGAGGACCTCTTCGAGCTGGAAAAGGTGATTTCTTGACAGCTGATGCTAAAAAAGAGATGGATTTTTCGCCTCCGTGTTCACCAAGGAGGATGGGGAACAGATGCCAGAATCAGATCGGAATTTCCCAGGAGAGGCCAGGAATAGCCAAGGAAATAGGGATTATTCCAGAATGGGTCATCACAGGGTGGTTGAGAACATAGGTGGCTCCTACAGGAGGTGCTGGAGCAGGAGCGGTCCCGCCGCTGCGACACGTTTGACCTTGGAAGTTCTCATTCCTGGTGCCAAATGAAGGGATTGCAGCTTAGGAATCTCCCGGGATATCCGTCCCATGGCTGGGGAGGCTCTAGCAGTGCAAACGGCGGCATTTCTTGCAGCTCCATGCAACCCGAGTCGCATTAATCCATGCAGCCCCCTCCTATTTGCACCCTTGCAAGCGGTTTTAATCAAAACTGGATACTGCAGGATCTACTGGATCTTGCAGCTGGATACGAGCAGGGATGCATCGGGCATCCCGTGGCCATGGAGAAGGAATAACGGGAAGGAAGATGGTGAAGGATAGAAGAGTCAGGCAAGCGGAACGCTAAGGGAAGGGCCGGGAAGAAGAGAAGGACGAGGGAATACGGATCCCATTCCTCCTTTCCGCACACCCTGGGGACTTTCTCTTTCTCCTTCCTCGCCGCGTTGTTGCTGCCCTTGGATTTAGGGGCCGGAATTCCGCACCCTGGGACCCAGCACGGCACAAAGACCCCACGGCCACAGCTGCTTTTGGACCGCGGGTTGTTTTGAGCCGGAAAATGGATATTTCTCAATGCGGATGCGCGGGTGGTGCCGTGGCTCGGAGCATCCCCATCCCCATGCCGTGACTTGGAGCATCCCTGCTCCTGCACCGTGCGTCGGAGCATCCCTAGCATCCCTGTGCGGTGGCTTGGAGCATCCCCATCCCTGCATCTCGGAGCATCCTCATCCTTGCGTCTCAGAGCATCCCCATCCCCGCTCCATGTCTTGGAGCATCCCTATCATTTCTGTGCCGCATTTCAGAGCATTCCCATCCGCACTCCATGTCTCAGCGCCTCCTCGTCCCCAATCCATGTCCTGGTGCATCCTCATCCCTGTGCCATGCCCCGGCGCATCCCCATCCCCGTGCTGTCTCAGTGCATTCCCATCCCCACTCTGTGTCCCAGCACATCCCCATCTTGTGTCCCGGTGCATCCCAATGCCGTATCCTGGCGCATCCCCATCTCATGTCCCGGTGCATCCCCATCCCTGTGCCATGTCCTGGTGCATCCCCATCCCCATACTGTGTCCCGGCGCATCCCCATCTCATGTCCTGGCACATCCCCATCCCCACTCCATGTCCCAGTGCATCCCTATCTTGTGTCCCGGCGCATCCCCACGCCGTATCCTGGCACATCCCCATCTCATGTCTCGGTGCATCCCCATCCCCACACCGTGTCCCGGCACATCCCCATCCCCGTGCCGTGTCCTGGTGCATCTCCTTGCCGTGTCCTGGTGCATCCCCATCTCATGTCTCGGTGCATCCCCATCCCCACACCTTGTCCCGGTGCATCCCCACGCCGTATCCTGGCGCATCCCCATCCCCACACCATGTCCTGGTGCATCCCCATCCCTGTGCCATATCCCAACGCATCCCCATCCCCATGCCGTGTCCTGGTGCATCCCCGTGCCGTGTCCTGGCGCATCCCCATCCCCATGCTGTGTCCTGGTGCGTCCCCATCTCATGTCCTGGTGCATCCCCACGCCGTGTCCTGGCGCATCCCCACGCCGTGTCCTGGCGCATCCCCACGCCGTGTCCTGGCACATTCCCACTCCGGTGCATCTCCATGTCGTGTCCTGGCACATTCCCATCCTGTGTCCCAGCACATCCCCACTCCGGTGCATCTCCATGTCGTG
>VWPW01028937.1:0-10371 GCA_013389825.1 Crypturellus undulatus
GCGGTAGCTCTGAGGCGGCTGCGGGGCTGCTCCCGCGGTAGCTCTGAGGCGGCAGCGAGGCCCGCTGCGGCCGCGGGGGCAGGGAGAGCCCCCTCGGGTCTCCCTGTGTCCCGCCGGGGGCCCGGCCCGCTCCTCCGCCGCCATCTCAGCCGCTTCCCGCCCCCCGGCCCCTCGCTCGCCGCTGCCCGCGGCCCTCCGTGCGCATGCGCCGCGTCTCTCCCCGATAGGGGGCGCGCGCGCTCGCGCCTTCTCGATCCTTCCGCGGCGCCGGGGCCGTCACCCCCGCGCGGCGCCGTGACGCCATCCGCGCGCGGCCATGGCGCTCTTCTGTATCAACCGGTAACGGCGGGGCCGCTGGGGGCGGTGGGGGGGCTTTGGCCTTCCCTTCCTGAGGCGCTTGTCGGTGTTCCCTGCAGGTACGGCGGTGAGGAGGAGGGCGAGAGGGAGGAGCGCTCCCGGGCGCTGCTGCAGCGGCTGCGGGAGCAGGCGAAGGCCCGCGAGCTGCGGAAGCGGCAGCAGGAGGCGCCTCCGTTGGAGCCGGAGCGGGGAGAACAGGAGCGCGGGGGCAGCGCCGGGGACTCGACCGGGGACTCGGCGTCTGAATCCCCGGGAGCGAAAAGAAAGAGGAAGGGGGAGCACGAGGAGGCTGCGGGCGCCGCGGGCGGCGGCTCCCCGGCGGGACGGGCACGCGCCGAGGCGGCCGGTGGCTGCCCCCCGTCCAGGAAGCGAAAGAAACAAAACAGGAGAGAAGCAGGCGCGGCCCAGGAGAGCACGGAAGCAGGTAGTGATAAACTGGGGCTGCAGCACCTTGGTGCTCTGTGGTGGGCACTTCTCAACAGAAGTGGACAGAAGTTCCCTTTTGATTAGTTTTCTAACTTCAGCTGATAATAAATTGTATTTTCATCAGTTTGATATGTTCCCAAGCACATGATGTGCTACAAGACAGGCAGGTCTTGTAACAGTAGAAAGCCCTTTACTGTGAACTTTTGGAACCAGTTTAATTTAAGGGACAGAGGGAATTATGTCACTTCTGTCTCTGGTTATCTTAATGCAACCAAAGCAACATTGAGTATTTGTACTTGGATTTAGGAAGGAAGACAAGATCACGGGCCATTAATTAAGTTCTACATTGTAGTGTATTCCCTCTGTCTCTTTTGTGTAATTTATTCTGATCTCTAGCTTTATTTTTTCATTACCCAAACTCCAGATTTCCAAGGAGTCACTGAGCAACAGGAGAAAAAGAATAACGTAGGAAATAAATCTGGTAAGAGGAAGAAGAAGGATGAGGAAACTGAAGGAGCTGAAAAAAGCAAAGAGAACAGTGAAAACATTGAAGGAAATCAAAGCAGAAAGGAGGAGCTGTCTATAGCTGCCTTGGAGAAAGAGGCAAAACCACCACCTTCTAGTCTGGTGGTTCTTGGTGACTATGACAGAAAGCCAGTGCAGAAGGTAAATAGCTTTACTGAATTCTGATGAAGTCAGAGGAAGGAAGAGGCCTCTTATCAGTTTATTTTACGTACTGTATTGCCTGCTTTGTGGCAGAAGCACTTTCCTACTTCTTGTCTTCCCACCTCAGGTTCAGCCATTCTTACCACAGTGGCTTGCTCAGCCTAAACTAGTGCAAAAACGTATCAAAGAAAACCTAGTTCCAATCGGAGATGTCCCAGGAATTCATCCCAAACTGTTGAAGAAGCTGCAAATGAATGGAATAGAGTCCTTTTTTCCAGGTACCTTAGTCCTTGTTTTTTTCTAAATGTTCTTAGTTTAATCCGGTTGTTTATGTATCTTTTTCTATGAGGTATGTATTTTGCTTAGTTAGCCAAGTAAAAATAGGCCAAAAGCAAGTTTGATGTTTCAGCCTGATTGCACCTAATCCTTCACTTTCAAAGACTTGTCTGGGATAAGAAGTTGAGAGCACTTAACTAATCTTAAATACAGCTGCAAAAGATATAGTGACCTAAAGTCATAGCTCATAGCTGCCTAAAGAGGGAGATCTTACTCATGTTTTCTGCTTTTCTTTCTTTTCTTTTGCCCCTTTGCTCCCAGACATGTTTTATTTCCTTACTGTGCACAATCTCTGTTGCTAATTGGACCATAATGAGAACCTGCTTAACTTATTGAAATAGCAGAAATAAATAAATAGCTGTTTTTCTGTTATGTTGCCTATTTTGCAGATAGGTACTACTGTACCAGTGCTAGTGCCAGCACCTAAGTACCTAGATGAAGCTTGTGTTTTTACACCTGGAAGCAGGGCTGAGGAGAAGAAGCAGTGGAACAGAAAGGAGGGGAAATTGGGGTCTCCTGCCTTCAACTGTAGTGAATTACTAGCTCAGATTGGCAGCACTGAGCCTACAGCCTTAGACTATCAGATTTACCCAGACTACTTGGGTGCATGAGGACAGCAGGACAGGTATGGTTCTAAAAATATTGAACGTGGATTGCATTAAATATTAATGCAAGTTAAGCAATAGAAATCACTAGATTCTAGGAGAGGAAAGTGCCTTGTATTCAGTGCTAGGTTCACGTGAGTGAAAAACAGATAAAAACAGATAGTCTCCTCTTTACCTTTATGTTTCTAAGCGCAACTACTGACATGGAAACAGATTCATTGCTGCTTTTTTGGGATAGACTGAATTTTACCTTAATTTATTAACTTCTGTAATTAATATTTATTTCTTTTTAATTCCAGTTCAGGCAGAGGTGATCCCTGCTATTCTCCGCAGTGCATCCAATGGGTATTTGATGGGGCAGGGAGGATACCGCCCCAAAGACATTTGTGTCTCAGCACCTACTGGCAGTGGTAAAACACTGTCTTTTGTCATACCTGTAGTCCAGGTGAGTCTGAGTCTGCCCACTGCAAAAAAAGCCCAAAAAAAGTTAAAGAATTTTCTTTCACAGCAAAATTTGGGAAACTTTTAGGGGGACTTCAAAAAGTCCAAGAATTTGTGGACTCAAACCACCAGATTTTAGTTCAGAGCTGTCTAAGGAAGCTGTGCAAGCCCCCTTCATCTCTGCGTCCTGTTCCCTTTCGCATATGAAAAGCACAGTGCGAAGAGTTGGGAAAATAGAGAGGAATAAAATGGAAACAGTTCTGGGGGATGCATTGTGCCCATCTCAGTGCCTTGGGTGTGAGAATCCTCTTTCCACTGCTTTCAGGGGCTTATTTGGTCTTTGTTTTGGCAGGCTCTGCTAGATCGAGTGGTTTGCCAAGTGCGAGCTCTGGCTGTTTTGCCCACAAAAGAACTGGCACAACAGGTATGTGGCTCTTCTCCCTCTCCCTGAGCAGAACTGGGGTGAGGGAAAGGCTGCTGCTATAAACATTTCATCTGGCTACTCTGTGGTGGCAAGCCTTTTAGTGGGTTTGATGTTATTAGTGTAATAGAAAGCATTGCTTTGACTGATTTCATTGTAGCTAAAAACCCCCATCTCTTCTTTGCAGGTGAGTAAAGTATTCAACATTTACACTGATGGTACAGGTCTGAAGGTCGTTTCTATTGCTGGCCAGAAATCTTTTGCAAAGGAGCAGGAGATGCTTGTCCAGAAAAAGTAGGTTAAATGGCCTTTAGATAAGGTTTATGGAGTTTGTCTATTAACTATTTAATCTCAGTAAACAGAGATCAACATAACTATTGCACAACATCACCACACGATAGTGATTTTAGTGCATTTGTGCTAAACGCTGATTGTTTAGTCTTGTCAGGATGTCCACTACTACCTCTTTGTGATTTTTCTGGGAAGGTTGCCAAAGCATAAGTAACATGTTTGTAAAATGGGAAAGAAATACTTGTTAGAAGTGTCTGCCATGTTCATTAGTAAAAACAGATCATAAGCAGAATGGCCCTTGTCATGAGATGCCCAGCATTGAGTTCTTTTTGTTGCCTTGGTTTTGTAAGGTGCTAACAGACTTTTAACCTTTATCCCAATGTACTGTTCCATCAGAGAACAGAACTGAAACTTAAATATTATTGGGTAAAATTACCCATAAAAAATCTCCTGCTGCAAGGGGAACCCTGTTACTATGTGCTTTGCAACATTTGGTAAAATGAGGCTTTGCTGGAGTTGAACTTTCTTTTGTAACAATGAGGAATATTCCATTCTGTTTCAAATAAAGTAGTGTAACCGAGAATAGAGTTTAGCCTCCAGCACTGCCTTGCATGATCTTCAAGGTAAATAGAAGTAATAGTGTATTTGAATTTTATTATTTCTCAGTTAAGAGAAGACTTAAGTTCTGCTCGCCAAGGATCTCTGCTACATGGCTGCAGGGAGGAAGTTACTGACGAGCTGCTTGTTTTTTCAGAGTGACAGGTTACTGCAGCCTGGCTGATATTATTGTGGCTACACCTGGGCGGCTTGCAGATCACATCAGCCAGACCCCAGGGTTCAGCCTGACGCAGCTTCGCTTTCTGGTGAGTTAGCTCCACGGTCTCCCACCTCAGTGCAAGATCTGTTACCTCAGTAATTCCTGCTTTGTACTTGTGCAGTTTATGAATATATCTGTGTTGGAAATGCTGTGTGGTCTTCGTGCACATTTTGAATTGATGAGTTGTTTTTTTTTCCAAGTCCTGACACCCAAGTAGCCTCTTGCTTCCCCTTTCTCTTTGCTCTTGCAACTGCACAGTAAAACCTTTGCAAATATTAATCAAAACTCAGGGTTTCAGGGTAAATTATCAGACTGTAGTAGTTTACAAGTGTATGGGAATCTGTACAGACACACAGAGTTGCTATTCAGGATTTGGAGATTTTTCTCTATTCAAAAGCGCGGATTGAGTTTAAGTGCAAAAGAATTTGTGTATAATTTGAGTGTCACATTGACTACTGAGCAATCACAAAAAAAAAATCAAAATTTTGTTTAGGGGTAGAAGGAGACGCTCCTCCTTTTGAGGAAGGAGGGGGAAGGAGCATAATTCTGTTGAGTAAAAGTTTCCATGCAGTGTGAAGATTACAGCTGTCTTATACAAATTTTTTTCTGTAGCCTGTATTTCAGGCAACAATATCTTGCATTATGGAAAAGTTGTTAGAGAAATAGAAGGAAAATAAAATCTGACGCGCCAGACAGTATTTAACAGTTGTGTACTTTGTTCCTGTAAACTCAGATCATAGATGAAGCTGACCGTATGATTGATGACATGCACCAGAACTGGCTGAATCAAGTTGTCAAAGCTGCATTCCAAGTAGATGACAACTCTGGCTCCAACAGGCTTTTTCATAGGACCCTACCAGGGCCTGTTACAGCAGCCAGGTGAGTTGCAATATGCACTTGTTTGAACTGGTAAAACAAACGTCAGCACCGAGATGCCGTTGTACTCTGCTGCAGGCTCTGCCAAAGACTGCTGGCTCAGTGAAGTGTCTGCCAGACTAAGGCAGCTACTTTTCCATAGATTGAAAGGGGCTAAGGGGTGGCTATGAGGCAAAGGTTTGGGTTGGGACAGTGAATGTAGTTGTGCAGTCCGTTTCAGTGTTGATCAGATTTGTCTGAACTGTCTGTCTGTGGGAAGGAAACCACAGAAAAGCCCCAGGACAGGGAAAGGAGCTTCAGAAAGATATAATTGCTTCCCTCGCAACATCATCTGAAAACCCTTCTAGAGGAATTCCTTTGCTCTGCCCTCAAAGCTCAGTTCCTGTGCTTTATTTCAGCTCCTGTCATCCTCAGATACCCTTACAGAAGCTGCTATTTTCAGCCACACTAACCCAGGACCCAGAGAAGCTGCAGCAGCTGGGCTTATTCCAGCCACGCCTCTTCACATCTGTCTATTCTGAGAAAAAATTACTTGGAGATGGAACAGAGGCTGAACAGGACGCTGATGAGAAATACACCCTGCCTGAGGGGCTGTCGGTATGACATGGACTTCATTTTCATGGCTGCTTTAAAAAAACATAACTCCATGCAGAATAAGATTCACTAGCAATAGGAATGGAGATACGAAGTAAGATTAATGTATGACACCTCAGAGGTCCCCCTCAAAGCCTGTGTACAATGTTGCTTCCCAAAGCCTGGGAATACAGGTCACGTTTGCTTCTCAACACAAGGTAGTGCATGTTGTTACTTGCCATAGGCAACAGTGAGAATACTAGACCACAGGTCTGCAGCTCCACCTTGTATCTTCCCAGTACCTGAATGTGACTTGCTCTAAAGGGGGTAACAGTGTAGGGGTCTGATTTTGTTGCTTTTGGTCACTAGCAAAATCTATAAGCCTATGGAGGTCTTGGAGAAGAAGTAGGTTTTGGAGCAGCTAGCTTGGCAAGAAGTAGTCACTGTATTTGAATTTCTTCCCTGTCCACTGCAGCAATGTTATGTGCCTTGTGACCTGAATTCCAAGCCTTTGATCCTCTTGCACTTCATGCTGAAAATGAAATTTAGCCGGGTGTTGTGTTTTACCAACTCCAAGGAGGCTTCTCACAGGTGACTATATTAGTAAAATGACTGCAGTATTTCTCCACTGGATAAGGTTAGTAGGTTGAGTAGGTGACAGTTTCTATTGCGCTTACCTACAGGTTGTTCCTGCTGATTCGAGCCTTTGGTGGAGTCACTGTGGCTGAATTTTCCTCCCGGTTGCCTCCAAACGAGAGACACAGAACAATGAAGGAATTTGAACAAGGAAAAATACAATTGTGAGCATCCTAAATGAGTTTCCTGCATATCTTTTGACATAGGCTATTGCCAGTGTGAAAAGCATATTGGAACCAAAAATACATATAAATATACAGGCTGCCCTGTGAAGTTGAGCACACAGCAACCGAATTACAAAACAGATGGAAGACTTGAGCTTGCAACTTCTGAATTATGTTAATGCCTACATATAATCTGGCCTATTTTAATCTACCTGTAATCTGTGTTTATATATGTTATTTTATAATGAGCAATAAAAGTAACTGCCTGTTGGTACTGCTGCCCAAAACATGTGCAGTTCCAGAAATGTTGTGATTGGGATCAGGTGTTCAGTGGAATGAAAATGAATGTTACTGCCAGAATTATATGTAGCATTCTTGCTTTTTACCATAAATGCTACATATAGTTTTGGCAGTAACATCCATTTTTATGCTTTCTACCATAAATGTTAGCAATGGGAGCTGTCAGGATCAGCAGTCCATGCTCGGAGAACCTGGAAGCAGCCAGTAGCTTTCGGTGTACAACAGTAGCTGAGTAATCTGGAGTGATCCTTGGAGATCTGCAGGTGGCTAACACTGTCAGTGACACTAAGGAGTGAGTTCCAGTGTTAGTGCTGTGCTCAGCAGACGGATTTTGAACAGAGGTGAACAAACTTAGTGCTGTATTCGCTTGTGTTTATACTCTGTAGTGCAGAAGTCATTACTTGAAAATAACTACGTATGCATTTAAAAACAGGTTAATCAGCACAGATGCCACTGCTCGAGGAATCGACATTAAAGGAGTGAATTGTGTAATAAACTATGATACTCCTCAGTTCATCAGGACATATATTCACCGGTAAGATAATCAGCAGCAGAAGGAATAAGTATCAACTTAGTTTACTACTTTGAAATATTTGATAATATTAACCCCCACTTAAAGGGCTTTTGGCACTGACTTTTTAATTATTACTAATTTTTTTTTTACTTTGATATGCAAATAGCTTTCCAAACAAAATTCAACATATTTCATTACCAGAGTAATATAGTACTAGAATAGAGGATCAGCACCCTATTATATAAAATATATTTTACAGAAGCTGGAAATATTTTTCTGGACAGTGTCAAGAATTGTCTTTCCAGACACTCAGAAAACTACAAAGGCTTTGCAGCAATGAATGACTCCTGGAAAAGTTCGTCCTTTGTAACATACTGTAAGACCTGCTGCTCTGTCCTCCAACTCGGGGTTTTCCAAATCTAGAGAATTAGAGGGTCTCTTGGGGTTGATAATGGGAGTGACTACAGGGCTAAACTGATTTACACGCTCCCTTTTCTGATTTCAGGGTTGGAAGAACGGCTCGTGCAGGAAAAACGGGCTTGGCTTTCAGCATGGTCCTTAGAATTCAGGTATGTCATTGATGAGAGATCTGTTCTGAAGAGAAGCAGGGAAGAGTAGGACGAACACAGCATTTGTATTTCCTGTCCTCTCCAGTCAGCTGACCTTTGCATTTGGTTGTAACTTTCTATTCAGTTATTTCTGCATTGGGTAACACTTTTAAAAACGTGCTCATTTTCCAGCTAACGGGACTAGGCCTGGTCCTTGTCTCAGCTCTTCCTCTGTGTCTGTTGTGTTGTGCAGGAGCGCAGGTTTCTGCAGATGCTGAAGGATGCTGGCATCACAGACATAAAGCAGCATTTGGTGAAAGGAAAGTTGTTAAAGCCATTGGTGCAGCAATATGAAGAAGCTCTGTCTAAGCTTGAGAAAACGGTCAAGGTAATTGCAACGGGGAAGAAAGCAGAAAATGAAATCGCAACTTTAGACAGTTCATTGCAACCTGTGACCAACATAGGTTGGTTAGTGTCCAGGATCCTTTTCTTTAACTGAGACACACTTCAGAGCCAAGGCAGTATTTTGGGTTGTATCATTATAAAATAACTAAAAGGTACGGAAGAGAGGAGATTCTCCAATTAAACAAGAAGTAGGTGATATTTACATTCCACTTTCTATTCTGCCTCTCTCTCTACTTCTGGCATTAATATTTTGGCAGCTAGCTGAAGGAATACAGACAAATACAGAGATTAAGTTTTTTGCCATTACAGAGTTTTAACACTGTAATTTACAACCATTCTAACTAGAAGTTGTGCTTTCCCAAATGGGAAAGTATTTTCTGCTGATTCTCCCTTAAAGCCGAGGGGGCAAGTTTTGAGCTTTCAGGCAGAATTTGCCTGATGGATAGACCAGGGATCCATGATGGACCTTTTGTGCTGCATGAGTTGGTTCAGCGTTCTGTGCGGTATTTGGGGGACTCCTGAAACAAAAGCAAAGCTTTAAACATCTGTCCCTGGAAAATATGCTTTTGAGTTGACATTAAGAGTGTTAGAGAACTTGAACAGGGCAGAATTGTAGTTACTAAATTGTTGCACGAGCTCTCTCTGTGTGACTCGGAGAATATCTTTGGTCACGTTCTTGATTTTTGTTTTGAACAGGATGAACGAGCACAGAGACGAGCCTGAGTGAACGCAGGCACAGGGGATCGTGTGCTGTGGCACTGAGGCCAAGCTGGGCAGGTGATGGACTGCACTGCAGGGCACTGTGGCAGTGAGAGGGTTCCCGAGCTGAAGGGTTGGCTCCTCCTTCGTCACGTGCCAAGTCTGCTGTTGTGAACTTTGCTCCCATTTCAAGGTTGGGGGAAGAGAGCTCACTTTGTTTTACAAAAAGAAAGAAAGAAACTGCCTTCTGGAAACATCGTATCCTGCATATCCTTCTGGTGTCTTCAATCAGTGAACAGAAGAGCCTTCTACAGCCCTTGAACAGGGCCCTGGTGGAACAGCTACTTCCACTGTCCCCTTCCTGCCTCCAAACCGGGACAAACTGCTTGTCTTGCTGCACAAGCAATTGTATCTGCACATGCAGAAAGCCTCTACAGTACCTAGAGCAGACTGCTATTTGAACAGCTTTTGTAGGATGAACTGCAATTTTTAAATACTATATATATATATTTTAAATACACTGTCTATTAAAGATGCTTAGATACAGAGGTAGAGAAGGTGATGAGGAGAGTTTTGTGTTTCTCTTCTTGCCCTTTCTACATTTAGTGACAGTGGTAGCCACAGGTATTTTAAAGTATTAGGTTAGTGTTAACGCCCGCTAAACTAGTCCTGCACTCCATGTCAGTGCAAGCCTTAAGTGTGTGCGTGGCACATGCCACTGGTATTTATAGCTGCCCCTGGCACGAGCCTTGCAGCTGCTATGAGTCTGGCCTGCTGCACAGGTGCAGCTTCCAACTGTGTCAAGGGGATACGGGGCAGTAATGTGCACACACACACTTGCACAAAAGTCAAAAATAAATATATTTTTCATTAGTACTACATGCTGGAGCAGGATGAAGTAAGTAGGGGGGGAAGGAGGTCTGGAAGGAAATGGTGGGAGGAGATGGCTGTGTGGAAGGGTAGTAGGGGTAACCTCAGGTGCTTCTCTAGCCATGGAGCAAGTGTCTGTCCTAGTGCCTGCGATCACAGGGCTGGAAAGATGTCAGGGCAGCGGCGTAACCTCCCTGGAGCAGGCAAAGACTCAACCTCTTGTGCATCCATGTTCTTGCGGCACGGAGGGCACCCACCCCCCCCGCCTTTGCTTTTCCTTCTCAATAAGCAACCAAGGGCCCCTGTGAGATGAACCGGCCCTGCTGCAGGGGGCCGGGGCCCGGCCTGGCTGGCGCCTGCCCAGGCCCGGGGCTGTGTCCTCTGCTCCCCGCGCTCGGGGGGCCGGGCCGGGGCCCGTCCGGTCCC